>JAJMAO010000083.1:0-78439 GCA_030572575.1 Scheffersomyces insectosa
AAGCCTATTGTAACTCTTGAAGACAACACTATCGACGATATTTCAGCATCTGTACTATCTTCTCCGACTAAGTCAATTGAAAATTGGGCATATTCTAATGCCTTTTCATAGTTCAACGCTCCAAGATATACTCTAGATAATTGAGACTTTGCTCTGGCATAATCAGTCAATGCTTCTTCACTTTCTAACTCCTCGTATTTCTTTTCTAAAATATCACATAACCTTTCTCCGATCGATGTTGCCAAGATATAGTTTTTACATCTCTCGGCCAACGCGATTGCAACTCGTAAAGCTACTTCATCATCGGGGACATATTTCAAGTATCCCATCATAGCCTGGTTGGCTACATTGTATTCCTGTGCGGAATCATTATCTCTAGGATCAGTGTCTGAAATTCTTCTTTGCAAAACGGATAAACCATAAAGGAACTGCGCCAATTGAGATCTTCCCTTGGAGATTGTATACGCGTGCGAATAGAAACTGGATGCTTTATTTTCATTTCCCGATTCCTCGGCTGCTAGTGCTTGTCCCAACCATGGTTGGGTTTCCAGCGGCGCAACAGCTTGAGCTCTGAAGAAGGTTTCTTCGGCCAATTCCTTGTCTCCCGCCTTCAAATACAACGCTGCTAAGTTGATCCAAATGTTAATATTCTTTGGGTCAAGAGATGAAGCCTTGATATAACAATGCTGGGAAATACCTGGGTTGGAGGAGACATAAGCATTGCCAAGTGCAATCCAATAGGCAGCGTTTGCGTCCTCCAATTGAATAGCTTTTTTAGTAGCTTTCACAGCTTGGTTGCGGCTGATACTGTTATCTGTTAAATGGAAGTCCTCCAAGTATGACAACCCAAGGTTGTAGAATATGACGGATCTCAAATATCTGCTTGACTTGCTAGGAGCAACACTAAGGGCTGCTTTAGAGCACAATATGACGAAGTTTGAAACGGATTCGACATGCTTTCCACTGTTGTACAAAGCAATATTTTCTTCCACTGACAACTCATTTTCATGTTCAATTTGAACAACAAAGTCATTATTAGCACTGTGGAAATCAATAGAGTCGAAAATCTCTTCAACTATCTTGAGTGGAATGAATTCAATTTGCTCTCTTGTTATTAAGTAAAATCTTAAGCATTCTGCTAGAGCCTTCCATAAGTTTTGAGAGGACTTGTTCTTAGAAGCAGATATTCTTATGTATTTGATAGCATCCAAGTTTGATTGGTTAGCTCTTCTCAAGAATCCACCCTTACAGTATCTCTTGGTATTTTCCAAATATGCCTCGTAAATCGCGTTCAAGACACATTCCTCCTCTGGTCTAGCCAACAAGGCTTCGAACAATAATCTGTAACCTTCTTCGAACTGGGCCATTTTGCAGAGCGTGATACCCAATAAGTATTTAATTTCCCATGCATCCTCCCTCATACCTAGTGCATGCCTGAGAACTTTCACAGCAGCATCAAATCGACCGCCACTGAGATAGGACTCTCCCAAACCAGCCCAGCAATTGTAGCTGAGTGGAGAAATTCTCAAAGCATTTTGAAACCAACCAACAGCACCAGCATCATCTTGTTTGTTTAATGCACAAAATCCCAATACTCTATACGGCCAGGATCTATCCTTTATATCCTTGCTAAGGTTCAGAAGCAGTCTTCTGGCATTTTCTGAGTCAATGATTCTTTTACAGAGCACCTCGGCTATGTCCCATTCTTTCTTAGAGGTGAGTTCTTCGACGACGTATTTTGCTGCTGTTGTTTCGATTACATCTAATTCGAATGCCTTATAGAAACATCTCTGTGCATGGTCTTTGTCACCGTAGTAATCCTGGAATAAAATTCCTAGCAAAGTATAAGCAGGGGCATAAAACTGGGAGTCTTTCAATGCCTCGATTAAGAGCTTGTAAGCCTCCGCAAGGTTTTCTGTGTTTGAATCGTCTTCTAAAAAGTAACTTTTTGCCAACCTCCATCTGATAATAGCTCTTCTTTCTTTACTATTGAGGTCTACCCCAGTGATATTAGTGATCGCTTTAAGCAACCCTTCTCTTCCGGTCGAATAATCTTTCAATAAAATCAAACACCAATTATACTCAACCTGTGCATCTATATTTTCTCGATAGGTCGTTACGACTTCTTCCAATAACTCTCTTGAACCTGTGAAATCGTTCTTTTCTATCAAAATCAATCCTTTTCCTACCCTTGCTTTCACATTTGAGGAGTTGCCCTCCAATATTTTATCGTACAACTGGAGTGCTCTTGTGAAATTCTTTGGCGCCTCGTAGTAGGTATATATAATAGCTAATGAGCATAAGAAGTCTTCTCTCGTGTTCGACAAGTCTACATTAAAATTTCTTTGAATATCGGCAAGTAGCTTGATGCTTTCACGACATCTCTCTGATCCAACTGAGTATTCCCTCAAGTGAATATAATACTCAATAATAATACGATTGGATAACACACAATCACTGGATTTGTCATAGCCTGCTAATATATGGGTGAGTACTTCTGTTGCAGTCAAGTTATATTGCGTGGAGTCTTCTTCATCCTCAAATTCCTTCAATTTTGCATACAACTCTTCATCCTCCTTGTTCTCAAATTTTGATTTCCTGCTCGATTCCTTTTGTTTCAGAATTTCATTCCTGTGAGCTACGACTTCATTTATCATCAAGTCCTTGTTAAAAGGCGAGATTTCACTCACCACAAATGCATAAAGAACTATTGCTAAGCCCTCAGCAGGGAAGGCATTAATGTAGAAAATGATCTTATCCTGCTCTATGTCGGCTAAGCTCTTGACATCGAGCCAATTAAAGTAGAGGTTCCAGCAGAATGCGCTGGTGGATTTCACCAAGACCATGCCTTCGACCATTTCCTTTACTTTCTTCAATAGTTCAGCCTTCTCTGGTGCTGCCTTCAAGAATTCGTATCTCAATTTCAATAAGTCCTCTTCGAATTTAGTTCTGAGCTCGTTGTCAGAGCTCATATTGAGGAAGGCCTCATATAATCCTTCTAGGTCAGTTTGTTCGTATATAGACCAACTAAGCTGGTTGAGCTTGTTCCGCTGCTCAGATGTTAAAAACCTGCCGAATTTCACTCTTTCTTTCTTGAACTTCAGCGCCACTTCCCTCTCCACTTTCTTTGCTGTGAGGTTGATCAAATCTCTGAGGTTGTCTTCTGGGCGGCCCAAATTGGCACCCACCAAATCGCACAATTCGGAGCCTGGCAATACCGATCTGAGGAACAATTCGTGCAATCCTTCGTTGTTCTTGTAGTCATGTGCTGCCAAGTAGTTTCTCACGTCCTTGATCGTTTCAGCAAACGGCAATTCTTGTTGTACTAGGAGAGCGATGTAGGATGTGAGGACCTGAAAGAACAAAGGGTAATCAGTACCGCTTCTCACGCTTTGAAAGTAGCCTTTCCAGCCGAGCAAGTTCTCGGGCTCGATCCCGGTGGCACTTTCGAATGCTTTGGCGGCTTTCTTTCCGTCGTTCAAGAGCTGGTAAGCTTTGCCTTGAAACACATAAGCAAAGTAGCATTGCGGGTCTTCTTCTATGGCATCCTCGGTGTATTCGATGGCGGATTGGGGGTCGCCGCTCTCAATTGCGGTCTTGGCTGCCTTGAGGGACCTTTTCACTTCCGACATAACTTCCCGGGGGTATTGACAGAGCCAGGTGTGGTGTTGTCCAGCAATGAATGAGTATGGAATTGTTGCAATTATTTGATAGCCGCTGAGGTTTTCCAGTTTTCGTGGTTGCCAGAAGTTCCTGTGTGGGTGGGTGGTAGCGCTGAACTGGTGTTTAGTTGGTAGCGCGGTATGGAGTAAGGTGTTAGAGTAGGTATAAGTAGTAGAGTATGGGTGATAGTGCGTGGTGTTAGTATTAGAGTAAGAGAGTAGGTGTTAGTAGTATAGGTATAAGTAGTAGAGCATGGGTGATAGTGCGTGGTGTTGGTATTAGAGTAAAAGAGTAGGTGTTAGTAGTATAGGTAGTGTTTGAGTAGATAGTAGAGTGTGGGTGACAGAGAGTAGGTGTATGTGTTAGAGTATGTATTTTTAGAGTTTAAGAGAAGTGTGTAAGTGTGATTGAGTAGTAGATGGAAGTGTTAGAGTGTGACTGTGTAGTAGATATAAGTATTAGAGTAAGTAATGTTAGAGTGTAAGAGCAGTCTTAGAGTACGTATATTTAATGAGTTTTTTTATATTTAATATATTTAAAGTGGATGAGAATAAAATGGAAGCATATTGTGATAAGAAGAATAAAACAAAAAATGAATATTCTGGACCTTTAGGGATAAGGATTATAGAGTAAATAATTGGTTAGTGGGCCATTTTGAGTAATCCACAACCTTGAATACTGAAACCTGAAATAGCATAATTTACTCAGAATGATAAGATTGAGTCAATGAGTCAATATTTCAGATTGTCGGTGAGACAGTTCGAGAGACAGACGTCAATAATTGATACTGAAGGAACCCCCAACCGCATTATTTGAAGGTATCTGAGCCTTTTGGAGACCTCGAAATGACAACGCCATAGACAGAAATTGAGAAACCACCGAAGAGAAAAAGTTCCCGATATTGCAACATGGAAGACATCAGAGAGAAATAGCTCGAAATTCTGCATCATGGAAGATACTACGACAGAGATGGCCTGTTCTATTTCAGCTCCAACGCTTGTATAAGCAATAATATAAATAAAGTACAGAAGACCACACTCAAAAGATGACTGCAAAATATGACACTGCAAAAATGCTTTTTTTGAGTATGGAACACTTTTGAAGTGCAGGGAGATGCACAGAGAGACGCTGAAACATAGAGAAAGACGGAGCTATTTACATGTTTCACCTTCTAAAATAGACTCCAAATACCTCTACACGGTGCAAATCCTCGAATCTCTTCCAATTCCCCAACTTCAACCCCATCTTCCCCCTCTTTCACCTAAATACACCAGTCTTCACCTGCCCCATCTTACACCACATGACTAAAACCACATGATCCACAACGTGACTCAGATCACATCCTTAACTGCTCTCCTGCACACACTCCACCAATTTTTTCATACGAAGCCCATCAGTTCTACATAGTTAAGAGGTAATTGGATATTTCACTGGTGTTGTTATCGTTGTATTTCACCCAGTTCGTCTCCAAAACACGCCGCTGCAAATGGACGGGGAGATCCCAGAAGCGTCAAAGACGCAGTCTCCAAAGTCGTACTTGTACACTTCCATAACAAGAACCCATTTGGGAGAAGTAGCCTCGTTGATCGTGTCTTGTTTGATCTCATACGGACGGTTGACAGCACACGATATCGGGCACCGAGCCAAAATCCCGGTGAAAAAGGTCAAGTCGGCGCTAGTTTCGTTGATCCAGTTGAACTGCGTGTACTACTGGCGAGATGACAGTTCCAAACAGGTATTTTACTCGTTCAATGAAGCAGGAATCCTCGTTTTCCTCCACAGTGGAGACATCATCTCTCACATCAAAAGTAGCTATGGTGAAGATTGCGCCGAAATCGTCCAGAATGTGTTGATGAACGGCCATATCCGTGTGGAAGACTACATCAACAACATAGATGACGAAGAACAGAAATTGGAGAAGCAAACGTTGTTTTTCCGCTTGTTTACTGACCGTTGGCTCGTTAGATTGCAACCATTCAACTACCATCCTATCGATGACATCTGGAACAAATTGTACCAAGAAACCTTGAAGAATACTCCAAGAACGTCCACCACAAGTGAGGTGAAACGTGTGGCAGAAGCCAAAGAGAAAACTAAAACTAAATTCACCGATTTGATGGAGTCTGGCCAAAGCGCCAAAGACTTGTACAACACTCAAGATGGTATAAAGAGATTGAATCCTAACCTTGTTATCACCTTCAATCTCTCGAGATTCCAAAAGCATCTCAGAACCACGGCCCTTGTCTCATTGGCTAAATCTCGAGTCGGTGTCTTGTCATCAAGAATATACGAAACTGCATTACGATTGGTTGAGGCTGCCAGTCCAGATTTGAAGCACCCGTTTCTTCAGATTTCAGGTTTAATCAATGACCCGGAAGAATCTCGCTTCTTTATCAACTCGCTAGAAAACAAGTTGGTCGATGAGAAGAAGATCGTGTTCAATGTTCGAGATTTAGGACGTTTGTTGCCTTCTGACTTGGACTTAAGAAACTCGATTCTCACCCATAACTTCCTTAAGCCTAACAATATAAATAACAATAAGTCCAAGAAGAGAGCAGTTCCAGCGTTGAGTGATGATGAGGAAGATAGACCACCAGCAAAGAAGATAAAATCCGAACCCGGCGAAGAAGACGAAATGCTTAGTACTTTAAGCAGTAACGGAAATGGACCTGAAGATATGGATGACGACGATCACTACATGGCAAACGGAAATGGAGTGTCCAGTTCGTTGACAGACAACTCAGACTCTCACTCCGTGTCATTAATACAACACCATCTCAAGTTGTTGTCTTCGGGTTCAGGAACTCAGTTCCTCCTTGAGATCACTCCTGGAACTTTCACCATTCCATTTGCATCATTATTAAAACAATTGAAAAAGTACAACTTCGAAACCTTGGTAAAAACCACATTGGGTGTTCATTCTTTCCGCGTGTTGAGGTGCTTGAAGTCGTTGAAAATTGGAGATGAGAAAACTATCTCCAATTCTGTATTATTAAAAGAAAAAACCGTCAGAAACGAGCTCTACAAGCTTGTGAAGGCCAATTTCCTCGAGATCCAAGAAGTCCCTAGAAGTGCTGATAGAGCTGCTTCGAAAACATTCTATTTGTTCAGACACAAGGAGGAAATCGGGTACGACTTTTTAAATAACTCTCTTATCTTCAGCATGGGAGAGATCTTAACTAATATTCAAAACTTCCGTGAGGACCACAAGATCTTGTTACAGAAATGTGAAAGAGAGGACGTCAAAGGTCACGAAGAAGAATTGTTGTTGGAGTTCGAGTTGAAGACCTTAAAGAGCTTGCAGAATAGACAAGTCAACAACAGTGCCAGATTCAACCGAATTAAATCCTTGTTCGAGATCTATTCATTATAGACTATAATAACGGATTAGGGATAGAGGTTCTTGTTGCTTCAGCTATATACTATAGTTAGTGGAAATGATAATATTGCATGTATAAGAAGAATCTGTAACATAATGTAGAGAGTGTTCGTAGTATACCGCGAACATGTAGTTGTTATATATTTTTAACCTTTGAAGCACCTGTTGATTAACGTCCGTAAGGGGTATTTATTGTACAATTATACGGAAATATCTATAATGTAAGGGGGAAGCCTCCGAAGTCGAACTGGTCCTCTACGACCTCTCCATTGTTGGAGTATTTGGCCTTCACTCTCAACTTGATTTTGGCACCTTGGTTTCCTACTACCTTCAAAACCTGTTTAATGGAGCTGCCTGGACTCAACACATCTCCTCCAGAGGTTGATGAAATACTTAATTTCTGGGTCTTGGGCACAGCAATAAGCAATTGGAACTGACTAAGAACACTAGAAGAGTTCGATTCTATGAGTGCTTCTATCACAGCCTGGCCATTTTGGGGGAATGATTTTGGAACGAATGAGATTTTCACGTTCGCATTGGAGAATGCTTGCAAGGCATCTGGTTGTGGGGCAGTGTTCTGCTTTTCAACTGCTGGAGATGGAGCATTGAACAAGTCCAATATGGCACTATTGGCGCCGTTGCCGTTAGAACTAGCAGCAGCATTGTTGCTTCCACCAAATATGTCCGACAAGAGATCACTAGGGTTGCCGTTACTGGTAGATCTGCCAGCATCATTATCATCTATAAGATCTAACAACAAGTCATCAGTGGCAGCACCAGAGATTCCAGATGCAGAGTTGGTAGTACCCAACTTCCTTGCTTTACTGTTGGAATTCTGTAACGACAAAGATTCTCTTTGCTTGATAGGAGGTGGAGGCATTCTAGCTAACAATCCCTTCTTGAGGCTGCTATCTTGGGCAAAGATCTCCTGGTACTCTACCGCTCTGACTTGAATCTCGAGATTATTGTCATATGTTCTGGAGTTCAAGATGAGTCTCAAATGCTCAAGAGACTTCGCATCTGTAAACTTCACAGAAAGCTTGATAATGGTAGTTAAGATGTATGTGATCAATTGGATGGTCTCCTGCTCAGAGTAAGTTGAATTGTTGATCAATTGATCAATCAAGTTGAGAATGACCTGGTCCGTAACCACTTTCTCTTTGCCATTGACTTCGATGGTTGTTCCCAATATCAAATCAGCATATTCTCCTATGGACCAGACTGTGATCAATGACAAACCGTATTGCGTCGAGTCTTCCAAACAAGACGATAATAACTTTTGTGTAATATGTACCTTCAATTCACCATCATTGCACTGCAAAATGAGAGCCAAGATACTTGAAATGATGTCAGAAGTAACATAGTCACCTGAAAGTTTTAGCATTCTAATGAGTGTGTCGAAGTGCCACTTGTCATTTGGTGCGTACTTATTGGATGCAATTGTCAACTGCGAAGTTATGTATGGTTTGAGCTCGTTGTCGGTACAGTTCTCGAGGAAAGTAAGGATTTCCCTGACAAGCACTCTTATGTTTTGTTCGTTCAAGATGGCAAATGAAAGCTCTAATGCTCTTCTACGAATAGAGATGTCACCGTCTGACAAACAGCTGACAATTGTAGATCTATGTCTTTGAACAGCCAATGGCTCAATATTCATAACAGATAACAACGAGTCAAGGGCTACGTACCTGGTGTTGTTATCCTTGGTGGACAAAAACTTGCCTAGTATGTTGACACCGAGGATTTTTAACGATTGATCGGACTGGATAGCAAAAATGGTCTTAACACACTCGTACAAGATAGCATGAGCTGCGTTCTTACCGCTGTCCAAGTTAGAAGCCACCTGGGTGAGAATATCGTTGATTTCCTCGAGATATCGTGGAGGGCACTGCTCGTCTGTGGCCAAAGAACGCAAGGTGTTCAATAACGTGACTTGTAAGAACGGATCTGGAGTACCCATAACATCATAGTCGGGTTGGTATCCACTTGTCGTGACTCTTTTCAAGTGTGCTACAATTTTGGGGATGTTCTTGACCAAAACTGGACGTGACTCCTCGCTGTAGAGGTACAACGAGTTGATTAATCTCAAGGTACCGAGAAGTGGAGCTGGCAGCTTATCGGCTATGAGTTGGGGGATCTTGGGGAGGAAAAACTCGCCCAAATCAGGTTCTTTTTCCACCAATTTGGCGGCGACTACGGTGGCCTTCTTCCTCAAGTATGGGTTACTGCCCGTGATGATCTTCTCCACGTTCTGGTAGAGGTCTCTGGCCAATTCTGGCGACGCGATGTTACCCAAGCAGCACAATGCGAGTCCCACGATGTAGGCGTTTGGATGCTGCATGTCGTTATCCAACGAATTGGTCAAGAGAGTCAACACTTCCTGGTTTTCATCTAGCAAGAGCATGGCTGCTAGGTAGCCCAAGCGCTTATCGACGAAACGGGGCGAAGCAAGCAACTTCAAGCACTCGACCTGGCCGAAATGGGTCTTTTCGCCCATGATGTATAGATACACCAACTTGGAGATGTTGATCCGGCGGGTGGTCTGGTCTAGAGTGACGTCTCTGAACGAGGTTCTAATGGCAGCCGATTCCTTGCGGACGACGGCCCGCTCGTCGGCGATGGTCTTTGCCTTCCGGACGGCCTTGATGAACGATCTCAACGAAGCCATGGTGTGATTCGGGGCGGAATTGGGGTGACTTCTGGCGAGAGATCCGGCTTGTGGTGGAGACAACAAGAAGAGAACAGGTAGTGATCCAAACAAACATAACCGCCAACCGATTTGGTGAAAATTGGTAACGACACATGTTTTTTTGTGGGAGAAGACCCTGCCGCAGTAGTGGGTGGTGGGTGGTGAGTATAGTGAGGGTCGTTAGAGTAGTTAGAGTCGTTAGAGTAGTTAGGAAGCAGTAGTGAATGTAGTTGAAGAGTAGTAGTGAATGTAGTTGGAGAGTAGCGGTAGTTAAAGAGGTTAGAGAAGTTAGAGAGTAGTAGTAGTTAGAGAGTGGTAATTAGAGACTAGCTGTAGTTAGAGAGTAGTGGTAAGAGAGTAGCTGTAGTGAGAGAGTAGTAGTTAGAGAGTACTGAGTAGTAAGTGTAGTTAGATAGTACTGAGTGATTAGTTTTATTAGAGAGTAGCAACTGAGAGTAGTAACTGAGTGAGTAGTAACTGAGTTTAGTTAAGAGTAGTACTTAGAGAGTAGTAGTTAGAGAGTAGTAAGGTAGTAAGTGTAGTGGGTGCGAAAGTGTAGTGGTGGAGACGAGGAGGTGTGGGTGGATGTTAGAGTGCCCAGTAAGTGACGGTATCTAGTGTTGTTTGTATATATGCTGTTTATCTATGCTGCTTATCTCTATGGTGTGGTGAGTGGTAGTGAATGCTAGTGTCTAGTAAAGCGTCTAGTGGTGTAGAGATAGAGGGTAGAGGCAGGGCAGAATGAGTGATAAAAAATGAAGAGTTCGGAGCGTTGCTAGAGATGAAATTGTCTAAAGAGAGTAAGCGTCAAGTAGCGTAAAGTCTAGAGAGTGTAGTTTAGTATGTCTCAATAATGTAATAGGGCACAGTATACATTGTACAGTGGGCAGAACAGTAAGGCTGTATGCGAAGAGATACACTAACATCAAGCATCTCGTAAGAACAAATTTAA
The DNA here is from genome assembly GCA_030572575.1 of Scheffersomyces insectosa. Lineage (NCBI taxonomy): Eukaryota > Fungi > Ascomycota > Pichiomycetes > Serinales > Debaryomycetaceae > Scheffersomyces > Scheffersomyces insectosa. The sequence continues at coordinate 10,681 of JAJMAO010000083.1, forward strand.
CTTTCAAAACCTTTTCATAATTTAGTCTCTTCAAGATACCAGCCTCTTTTCCATTGACTTGAAGTATAAAAACAAGTCTAGTTGCTGTAGATGTTAATTTGACTCTACTAAGAATTAGTTTGCAACATTCAATTGGTTATAAAATTGCTGCAAATTGCTGCGAAAGAATAGCAAAATGAAGTTTGGTTGCGAAATGGTGTGTGCTTAAAATAGGTAATGCTTTAATACAATATTGTTTATGTATATAAATGTGGAGGTTGTAACTCTTGATTGAGTAGATGATTGTGTCAGATGCTAGCTTCTTGGTTGACTAGAAAACCGGAAATATATAATATGAAAATAAGCGAGTCTTCGTTGCAACACTAAACCATCATTGCTAATTCCGATTCCGTTTGATCACGAAAAGCCAGGGATGCATTATTGTCTAGACAAGTGATTACCAAACAGCTCATTAACATCAGATGTTTCAGCTCTCAATTGGAGACAGTCACAAATGTAACATTGCCTCAATGGTAAGAAGTCAATGGAACAAACCATCTTTGAAAGCCTCGAAGACATCTTGGGTAGGCAAAGAAGAAGCCCCAACGAAGATCTCCCAGTAGACATATCGGCATTCATCAATTGCAAAGATAGACAATATCAGCCAAAGGAATAAAAACCACAATCTGTGCAAATAGGACAAAGGGAACCCTCTCATAGAAACAGAAAAATGTATTGCAGTATAGATATTTTGCCCACAGTATAACTCAAACGCAGGGAAGGTACGCTTTAGCTTTCGTACAACTGTGTATTAACACAATGAAGAGTAATGGATCGAATGAGAACACAGATAAGCAATGGTTCGATGGAATAAATACGAGGCTCGGTAGCAAAATGCATCTTCAGGAGAGAAGATGTGTCCTTCGATGTCTAAACAAGTATGGCTCCAACCCCCAATTGGGTGAAATTTCACAGCCTTAATTAAAACCCTAGTCAGCATAACCACAACGAAATGTTTTCTACATCAACACGTAATCTTAGTGTATATTGGGTCAGATCCCTGCGAGGCAGACTGCACTTCTGACAGAGACTAGCTAGTAAATAAAGATATAAAAGAGACAAACAATTTATATACCAGGAATATATAGGCGTAGCGATAGCATCGAGAATGGAATTAGAGAAGTATGGATTAGAGAAGGATAAAAAACGGAGGATTGCAAATTTAAAATACATCAGTGCAGTCGTATGCATATTTACTTGAGGTATGGTGGGTTCTAGCAGCAGTAGAAGAAGAAGAACCAGGAGACGAGAAACAGCAGTAGATATTGTTGTAGTGGCAGTAGTCATGGTGATAGTAACAGCAGCAACATGCACAGAGCATTCTAATTAAATACACATCACCAGTGCTCTTCCGTATGCTCTCATTAAAACAACAAGGCTAGCTCATTCATACTCGGAGACTCTACTCTTCAGTATCCACCCGTACAAATGAGTTTACCTACAATACAACACACTTCTTCTTCTTCTCCTTCTTCTCCTTGGTCTTCAAAGAGGCTCTGGTGGCAGCCTCAAAGACTTCTCTAACACCTTGGCCGGTTCTGGCAGAGCACTCCAAGTAGTCGGAGGCACCGATCTTTTGAGCAACAGCTTGACCTTCACTGGTGGAAACTGGCTGTTGTTGTTGCTGTCTCAACTCTTCGATGGTCTTTGGGTCGTTTCTCAAATCAGACTTGCATCCGACCAAGATGATAGGCACACCTTGGCAGAAATGCAACACTTCGGAGATCCACTTTTCTAAGACGTTATCCAAGGAGTCTGGGGAGTCGACGGAGAAACAGATCAAGATGACGTTGGAGTCTGGGTAGGACAAAGGTCTCAATCTGTCGTAATCTTCTTGACCGGCGGTATCCCATAATGCTAATTCAACCTTTCTGCCGTCAACTTCAACGTCAGCGACGTAGTTTTCGAACACAGTTGGGACGTAGACTTCTGGGAAGGTGCCCTTAGAGAACACGATCAACAAACAGGTCTTACCACAGGCACCGTCACCGACAATGACCAATTTTCTGCGGATTTCAGCGGGAGGAGGAACCATTATGCTAGATATGAGGGTTGGATATGGAGAATATGAGATCAGTCACGAACACAGCTCTTGGGACAAGGGGCTGGGCGGATCTAGGGTGCTAGAAAGGGGCTTCTGGAGGAGCGAGTTAGTAAAAGAACCGAATGCTAGGGGAACAAAGGGCAAACACCGGGGATTATCGACGGATGGATTCAACAGGCAATGACACAATGATTTTCTTGCTTAGCAATCTCTAGAGAGTCAAACAGAACACCACAAAAGAGAACACTGATACCGATGAAATGTGATTTTCAGATTTGAACGATTTGATTTTCCAGTTGAATTTCGAGATCCGACTTCTTCGTGGGCCGAAATTCGAAGATTCATGCAGCGAGGAATTTTTGAATTGGAGATTTTGAGTGAGGACATTTTTAGTGAGGAGTTTTTTAGTGAGAAATTTTTTGGTTGAGTGTGACTTGGAATTCGGGTTATTTTTGTGGAGTTTGTAACCCTGATGTGACGAGAGAGCAATGGGAAAAATAAGGAAAAAGTGTTTCTGCGCGGAAACTTTTATGGAGGAGGAGTTTGGAGTTTCAGTCGAGTTTTCGTGTTCGTATTCTTATTCGTGTTTGGGCGAGGTATTTAGGGGATTGGTGTTTGGAGTTTCGGTGTGGAACCGAGACTGTGAGTGAGCATCAGTGAGCGCGGAGGCGGTGTAGCATAAGGAGCCGATAGCGAGGGGCGAGGGAGTGAGGTGGTGTGAGAAAAAATGTTGAAGGGGGAAATCAGCAGCGGCGCGCGAAGGAACGATTTGGCTTGATTCGATGGTGAGACGACGGCCACACAAGTGAGCAACAGCACGCAAATAACAGTGCGTCGCAGCGACTCACAGACAGACTTCTCAACGACCACACACACAACGCGAACAAATAGCGAGAAATCCGGTACAATCTTGTCTGCTTGCGGTGACGAACAGGGTGACTTTTCTTGTCGATTGCGAGAAGAATGTGTGTGTTTAGTGTGTATCTCGGTGTGTGTAATGTGCCATGTGTGCATGATATCTGTTTGGCAAGAACAATGGCTATGACGGTGGAACGGGCAAAAATAGCCAAATCGTGGTCGAATGTCGTTCACGGTTGACCAGCGAGCCCACTAAGCCTTCTTCTCGACCTTGTTGTGATTCTTCGTTGTTTCATCACTGATCTCATTAAAAGCTGAAAAATTCAACACAGACCAGCAACTGCAACAACCGCCCCTTGGAACACTCAATTATGTTCCCCATCCGGAGTGTCACTAACACACAATCATCCAATGCCATTCGTAAACGCTGGAATATAAATAGATACGAATATTATCTTGTGAACTCTCCAGAGCTAATGCCAGGGCCAAGAGAATACGCAATTACCTATACGCCCAAAACGAAAAGCCCGTTAATGTAAAAATAATACCTAAAGTAATGATCTTCCCCACGGCCATAGTCAGCTCTTGGCGACACGTAGAAGATAGCAAGAATACAGAACACGTACAAAAATCCCTATCATGCAACACTCTCTATTGATATAATTAAATGGTACCATCTATGACACTCTCTTCAATGTCTCTTCTCTCTTTCTAATACGCACACGCTCGTTGCATTCTTGTAACCAGTGAATGTCCCGTACCACAGAAAAAATCGCAGGGGCGACCCTCGCCAATTTAGAGACAAAATAAAAACTTTTTGTGATCTAACGAGGAAATCAGCGATGACGAAATCTAGCGACACGAGATGGATGAAGAGCGAGTCAATACTTTAGCTAGGATTAGAACACCCAGCGATCGAAGGGTCAATTCGTGGATACTTCACAAATCGGCCCGTCGGTCAGCGGTTATTCTTGAGTAGTTTTAAGCTAGCCAACAGCATTGGTTCGCCAACAATCCAGTTTTTCCAAGCTTTGATTGTAGATTCAGTTTCGAGGCACAGTAAACAGTAGTCGTAGCCAAACAGGAGATGGAAAAGGCACTATTCCAACGAGCCAAAACTCACTTAAACGATGTAATCCACCCCCACACTCCATTTCTAAGCGATTCCCGCATTTCTTTGCTGGATTAACTCTTCATCATGCCCTGATATTTCGTGTCTTCTGTCGGTGGTCTGAGGACAGTTCGTTTCCAATCCAGCAGGTGATAGGCCCAAATAGCCCGTGTAAGCTCATACGTACGGTGTAAATAAGACGTCGAACAACGATTCGATCTGATTTCTGGGGTTAGCGTAGTTCTACTTCGCAATTATTCACAATCTTCCTATTGCAAACAGAAAGAGCTCGTTGGATACCACTGATTTCACTCACAGCCAGCAAGTAAACAAAAGATACTACTACCATCGAATCGTCCAAAGACTGTATGCGGCCGTAATTTCACAGCGAAAGTGTGGAAAGGAGCTAAAAAAAGATTTGGTGACGCACGCTGCAGGACCGCGGAGGGGAGGCGCCAGCGGTGCGGCACGGAGGAGAAATTCAGGTCCTCGACCTGGCGGCAATACTGCGTCATGGATGCAAAGCAGTTAAAGGCCCGTGACGCGGAAATCACGTGATTAAGATTGATAACGATTTAGACGGTTCCATGGTAAGTGTACCTTTTTGCTTAGAGGGGCAATGAAATAGGAGTCTCATGAGTGCTGAGGGAGTTGGGAGCGCTGCGGTGAGACGGAGGATGGCGAAGGGTGGTGTCTTGGGGCGGGGAGCTTTTATAGCTAGGAAATAAAACGACCCCGGATTGGGATTAGGTGGGGTGATCACCTAAAGAAAGGAGATTTGATACAGGGTCACTGATTACAGAGGTGTGGCAAGTGTGGAAGAGGAAGAGGAGGTGATTAAGGCGATAGCGATAAGACCGGATGGATAGGGATGATTAAAGTTGAGCGACTTCGGTTCCTCGAGTTTCGAGGTGGGGTAACCTAGAGAGCGAGGAGTTGAAAGAAGAGAGCTATCCAAAGAAGGGTCTGGGGTCTGGAACTGCTCTCGTTAATGCCAATTGGCTGGAAGTGTGGAGTGAGGCAGTTTGAGTTTGAGCGTTAGTGCAGTATGAAGAGTTAATGGATATTCTAATTGAGGTGGCCCTGGGGTCAGATAGAAATATCGTCTTCTGGTAGAGGCTCTTACCAAAATTAGTCCAGTACCGTATTCGTTAATTCCTCTATTATGCTCTACTCTATTAATACAATGTCACTCTATCTATATGACCACTATTAGTATCTGGTAAATTAAGTATCACTACTCCTAGAAACACACACTATATACATATGTAATTGCCAAAAAGGGATAAACATAGAACGCTCGAGGCCAGATCTTCATCTTTCCGCAAGAGACCCCAATTCCAAACGTTACTTCTCTTCGCTCCTTTCCTTTTTCCTATCTCGGTATCTATCTACACATCCCATCCCTTGCCTGACTCCTTCCATAAGCAACAATACAAGAATGACCCTTCCTAAACCTTAAGGGCCCAAGATCTCGGGTTCCGTATCGCTGGCAGTGCATGGACTGCCTTACGTAAGCAATGAATTGCCATTTTCATCGTTGCCAATGGGCAAATAAGCTTTCCAGCCAATGATTGGCCTGTACCGCACCCGTAGCACAAAAGAACAAGACATCCATGCCGCAGTAACATTCCCCAGTAACCTGGCCATTTTTACAGGTTGTTTTGTTCTAGACTTCAGGCAAAGGCCGCTGGGGCCGGTGTAGAACGCGGTTGATAGCGGCATTCCAACTACTGCCCTGCACACAATCAGGATTATTCCCGGATTAGGATAGTGCCGTTGTCCGTTTGCAGTTTTCAACGTTGGGCCATGGCGGATCGTATAGCGAGAGGAGCCTCCAGCGACGGGACTGGATCGTCTGCCATTGGAGCCCACCGTCAACCCAGATGGCACGACAATTTTCTGGCTGGAGGGTCCAGCCCAGTCCAGTTTCATCCCTCCTATTCCCGCCCGTGCTAGTCCGATTTCTCCTCCTCTACCCCATTCCATCCCTGCCACGCACCCTGGAATATAATCCAATGACATATGCACTTCGTGCTCACACGTAATCTCTCCTTACCGATAAGCAGTGACTGTCGTGAGCGAGATAAGACCCGCGCGTGACGGGGGGATTCGGTTTATCTGATGGTGGCGACCACCTCGAGTGAGGGAGTGCACACAGTGCACACTACCCGCCGCTACCAGGACTATGCCGGACACTTACCGAGCCGCACGCCCTGCATTAGGCCACAAACCTGCTCAAACGGGATCCGGTTGAAAAATTTTTCGTTTATCGCTGCCTCCTAAAACCGTTCCCTTTTGGCTTGGTAAAGGGTCAGTTAAACTACCTTTTCCACTTCAAGAAGCGGGCCCAACTGAGCTGGCTGTGTTCTCCGTGAGCGTGGGTATCCAACAAGCCCAGTTTGAGCGGAATCGCAGTACTTTTCGCCCGTTTGAATGGACCTTTCTCCCCGTTTTGTAACCTATTGTTCTCTTTCTCTATACCGTTGAATACCGTCTCTCTAGATAAAAACCTACTAACAACCTCCTAACCACCTGCCCAATACACAGGCTCCACGTCCACATCCACCTGTATCTTACTCTCCTGTGCCTTTAGTGCTTCGATAGTGAAATTTTTTTTTATCTCCAGCAGGAATCTTTTGCGATTGACAATTTTTCACTATCAGAAAAATCGATTTTTCATCGGTATACCCCGAAAACGACCCAGGGCATTAGGCTAGAACTCGACATCCAAGTAGCGAAAGACGTCGGTATGAGCGAGATCCAGCATCGTCTTCCTCCCGTGCAGCCCTCGGGCCCCGTAGTTCACCCGCCAGCGGCTGTTGGCGGTGGCAGTAGCGGGCCCAGCGCCAGTGCTACTTCCAGTGGAAACAGTGCCAATAGCGGTTCTGCCAGCAACAACTCCTCGACCAGCGGTCCTAGAACCACGGCTCCAGCGCCAGCCGTGTCCCAGGGACCAGTTCCTTCGATTTCAGCTGCAAAAAGCGCCGAAACAGCACCATCAGGGCCTCCCCAGATCAACGGGACGGGCCTTTCTTCGTATGGCACTCCCTCGATCCTCAACCAACCCCCACAGACCCAGCAAACGGCCGTGAAAGCCGAAGCAATCCCTGGCGTAAGCTCGTTAGCAGGGCCTCATCCAGAGACCAGCCAGAAACCACAGGCTTCGCTGGTTCCGCCACAGCAAGAGGAAAGGCCTCAGCTCCACGAGGAGCTTCAACATCAACACCAACAACGTCCACCAACACCACCGTCACAACAACAGCAACAACAGCAACAGCAGGCCCAACCCCATGCCCCACAGCCCCAGCATTCGCTCTCGTTCAATCTGAACCCAGTTCATCCTAATGCCAAAACCACGACCCATGTAAATAACGGTACCACCACAACGAAAACCAACATAACATCACCAATTTGCCGCAACTGTAAGACCCAAAACACGCCTCTTTGGCGTAGGGACGAGACGGGCCAAGTGCTCTGCAATGCTTGTGGTCTTTTCCTCAAACTTCACGGCCGTCCAAGACCGATTTCGTTGAAAACTGACACCATCAAGTCTCGTAACAGAATCAAGCAACAGAACGGAGCAAACACTCCAGGCTCGAACAAGTCCTCGAGCCCCAATACGCCCGAGTTGAAGTCCAAGGACTCCAAGTCGTCCAGTAGCACTTCTGGCGGCAGTGGAAGCGGAAAGAAGTCGCCAAAGTCCAAGAAACACGGCAAATCATCGTCTCAGTCTGCTGCTGACGGTATACTTCAACAACAGCACCAGAGCTCTGGTAACAACGCTGGAAGCGTCCAACAGAACGCTTCATTGACTCCGTTCATGGCTGCTGCTGGTGGAAGCGGAGGTTCCCAATCTGCCTCGGCCAATACTCCAAACGGAGCCAATTCGGCGTTTCCTCATCCAATCAATGCCTACCATCACCACCATCACCACCACCACTTACCTCCTCACTTACACTCTCATGGTAGCGGACTCGGAGGATCACAGCATAGTCAGATCCAGCCTTTGCACTATCCTTCGTCCACTCCTACCCAGTTTGCTCCCGGTTTACAGCGTATAACGTCGCCGTTGTTGCTCTCGACGTCTCTGTCCATCTCCAACACCAGAACAAACAGTAATAACGGCACCAGCAAGATCTTGAATCCGATCCATGCTGCAGCCGGTGCTTTGGAGAACATGTCCAACGAACTCGGACCAAGTGCTACGTTCAAGGCTTCCAGCACGGGCCATAGTAGCTCCAACAGTAGCACAACGATAGCCGGAGTTTCCCTCATGAATAACCACCATTCTTCTATAAAACGAGAGTCTCCGTCGACGTCCTCGGCCATCTTCTCTTCAGCGTTGAACCAGCAGCAGCTGCATCATCCTCCAATTCTCCCATCGCTTGGGGCTTCGAAGATCGGTTCTCCTTCGTTCACTCCGCTGAACTCCCAGACGTTCTCGAGATCTTCAACTCCGTCGATATCGCAGATCCACTCACCAGAGGTGAAACACCCAGCACTTCCTCCTATTCACCAGGTTTCCGGTGCCGGTTCGGGCTCACAGCTGGCTCTGGCCGTAGGAGGAGACTCCAAGAACCAGTTGCCCCATTTCCAGAACAGTTTCAACGGAAACAACGCTGGTTACGGCCAGCAGCCTAACGAACAGAACAACGGGTTTGCCAGCAACAACGGCAGCAATAACAGCAATAACGGTGGTAATAACAGTAACAACATCAATAACCACGAAGTCACACTCTTGAAGACCAGAATCTCCGAATTGGAGTTGGTCAATGACTTGTACCGTACCAGAATCATGGAGTTGGAAGCCATGGAACAAGCAGCAAGGTTGAGAGAGAACTCGATGAGAAAGCGTTTGGACGAAGTGTTGAACTTGAGAACAATCCCAACCACAAGCTCTACCTTGGCCACCAACAGTCCTACAACTTCTGCCGTAGCTGCTGGAGCTAGTAACTCTGCTAGCGAGCAGCCAGCTGGGTCTGTGGCTCCGCTTACACCATCAGCAGCTAACCAGACTCAAACCGTAGGCTCTTATGCTGTTGTTCCACCGCCAGTAAACCCAGAAAGCTCTGTTTCTTCAGCAGTTCAGCCACCAGTATCGGTGCCAGCACCACCAGTGCCAGCACCTTCAACAGTGGCCGGACAATATTCCGCTGGTCCTCTTCCTCCAGCCAACTCAATGCAAGCTGGAATCAACCGGTTCTCGTTGAACAACCCAGAACCTCACCAACCACAGCAGCACCAGCCTCAACCACATCAACTCCCACTTTCTGGCACCATTTTGCCCTCGATCCGCTCAATTCCCGAGTCGTCTGCTGCTCCTTCGTTGTCTCCAGCCTCTAACCACATCGTATTGCCTTCGTTGAAGAGAGAAAACGAAGAAGAGTTCGATAAGGACGGTGCCAAGAAGATGAGATTCTGAGGTTTACAATTTTGCACCCAACGGTTGATGTTTTTTGCACCCAACGAATGATAATGATTGCAACCATCCTATGAGCCGAGACTTCGTGCCATGGAAGCCCATGATTCCTTTAATGTCTAGTTAACGTTGTTCTCCTATTTTTGTTATCGATACATGTCTATTTAATGTTCTTTGTTGAGATTGTTGTTCCCATTGTTTCCGTTTGTTTTGGATGTTATACAGTCTAGCGTACAATTATAATCATAATATAACCATAATAATAACTATCTATATATCTATTTATATATTTATCTTCCCTTGTATATTAATATATCTGACAAAAGTAAGCTAGAAGGTGGTGTAAATGGGTAGAGGAGGTATCAAGGTAAGAGCTGTTAGATCGGATAATGAAGTGAATAAATGATGATAATGATGATAATTCTTGAGTAGTATTATATCATTTGGTATTGAAGGTATAGCCATAACAGTGAAATTATTTCTGCTTCGGAAGCTCATGAATAAATGCACTTCCTTCTGGTCTTTCCTTCTGGTCTTGTAGCTTATAAGTGAACTTCGTATACAAAAGAAACAAGTATGATAATAAGAATACTGATACCTATTTTATAGAATTCAATTCGATCTCGAAGGTTACGTTAAAGGATTCAGCTCGGATAGACTACTTATCCTTTACCGGCTCTTTACTACAAGCTGTTACTCCACAAATCACCACCATGCTACATTAGTACATCCACCTAATCATACTTATAGCTTATGTCGTGTATATTTTATAGCCAATAGAATGAATAATCGCAATAGAACAAGATATGAAATGCCGGCTGACCAACAATAACAATAGGATTTAGTGATCTCTGGGTCGAATATAGATAAATAGAGTGAGCGACTACCCGATTGAAAATGAAATGGTGACTAACAACTAGTCACCATCTAAGTACGGACATCTGGCTCGTCCTTGCCCAAGAACTCCTTGAACTTCAACAATTCCAAAACGAACTGGACGTCGTCGGCCAAGTATTTGTCGACCTTCAAGGAATGAGTAGACTCGTCAGAAGAGTGCTTCTCTAAGTACAATCTAACTGTGGCTCCGGAAGATCCAGTACCAGACAATCTGACAATGAATCTCAAGCCGCTTTCAAACTTGACGAACAAACCTTGGTTAGAAGAGACGCTTCCGTCCAAGTCGGTGTAGGAGAAGTTGGCAGCCTCTTTGATAACGTAGTCCTTGCCCAAAGACTCACCGGCCTTCTTGCTGTCAACAATGGAAGCAAGTAAATCGATGATCTTCTGAGCTCCTTCACTGGAAACGTTCTCGAAGTCGTATCTGGTGAAGAAGGTTCTACCGTACTTCTTCCAGAACGAGTCCTGGACGACCTTGATGGAAGTCTCCGATTCTGGGTTCTTCCTGTTGTAGTCGGCCAACACGTTCAACCAGGCAACAACGGCCCACAAGCCGTCCTTTTCTCTGATATGGTTAGAGCCGGTACCAAACGATTCTTCTCCACAGATACTCAACTTCTTGTCGTCAAACAACGAGCAGAAGAACTTCCAACCTGTTGGAACCTCGTAGACGTTCAAGCCCTTGTTCTTGGCGACCAAGTCGATGGCGCCTGATGTTGGCATGGATCTAGCCAACCCGTAGATTCCTTGCTTCTTGAAGTAAGGAATGGAATCGGCGTATTCCGAGATGATAGCTACAGAGTCACCTGGGGAAACGAAAGTTCCTGCTCCGTAGATCATGTTTCTGTCTCCATCACCGTCAGAAGCAGCTCCGAAAGCGATATTCTCAGCATCAACCCTGTCGACTAAGGTCTTGGCATAGGTCAAGTTAGGATCTGGGTGCAAGCCACCGAAATCCGGCAATGGGTGGTAGTTCTGGATGGACTCGATTGGCAAGCCCAATTCCTTGATGAAGACATCGTATCCATAAGGACCAGTGACACCGTTCAAGGCGTCGAATAAGACCTTGAAACCCTTTTCTTTGGTGGCAGTGTCAAGGAAGGACTTGATCAATGGGAAATCGAAGATATCCTTCAACATCTCGGTGTAGTCCTTGGTGGAGTCGATGACCTCAACCTCAATTGGACCCAATTGCGAGGTAGCAATGGTTTCCAAGTCAACAGGAGGTAAATCGACGAGCTTATAAGTTGTCAACTTGGTTGAAACATCGTAGATCTTGTTGGTGACGGACTCTGGTGCTGGACCTCCGTTTCCCAAGTTGTACTTGATTCCCAAGTCGTTCTTAGGCCCACCTGGGTTGTGACTAGCTGTCAAAATGATACCTCCGGTGGCCTTTCTGATTCTAATGACATGAGAAGTAGCTGGAGTGGAGAGAATACCTCCCTGGCCTAGAATCAACTTCTTGACACCGTTAGCAGCAGCGATTTTGGCAATCAAATCGATGACCTTGTCGTTATAGTAACGACCGTCGCCTCCGATGACCAACGTAGCTCCGTCAGCACCTTCTGGAATCGCATCTAAGATGGCCTGAATGAAGTTTTCAGTGTAGTGTTTCTGCTGGAAAACAGTGACCTTCTTTCTGAGACCGGAGGTTCCTGGCTTCTGGTCAGAGAAGGGGGTAGTTTGGACCGTCTGGACAGCGAACTTGGGCATTCTGGCGAGTTTGACGGGTTTTTGGCGGATTTGAATGGGTTTTTGAACGTCTTTGGACGATATTTCACCAACAGATCAGCAATGAATAACGACGAATCACTACTCAAAGGCAATGAAAGTCTGGTTGAAACACAGAAACAGCGGGCAAGACGCAAGCTCAAGCAACTCTGGACCTCGAAACAGCTCCAAAAACAGCAATTGAACCGGATTCACACCAATTCTCTATCCTATCACGATGAATAGCACACTAGAGCTATACGATTATGACCGAAACTATGTAAAAGTATACTCAATTGCACAAGATAACAGGGCAAAAAACTCACGGAAAAGACGCAAATTGGATTCCAATGGCACTTGGAACGTTTGCAGCTAACTAGAATCTCGAATATCCACTCGAAACCTCTGCTTTACTGGCTTCTTTCTTCATCATTTCGTCGTCATTCGCCGCTTTGAAAATTCGTGATTTCGAAGTGGGGGATAGTGTGTCACATGACTCAAAGTGGGGTGATGATACTGATTACGTAAGCGGAGAGGGGAGAGTGGAAGTGTTAAAGCTGAGAAAGATGGCGATAAAGGAGATAGAAATGTGAGTAAAAGTAGTTGTATCTGCTCGAAATGGAATGGGGGTTTGGGATACCATCTTTTTGCTATTAATACGTAGAAGAGGGCACACTTTACATGGGATGATTGCTCTATTACACACCTTAAGTATGACAGCTACGAGACCTTATGTTTACGTAAGCGATGCTCTCACCAAAACGGATGTGGTGGAGCGCGGGGTGCGCAATTATAGTGGGAAGGACGAAGAGAAAATCGACACTATGGTGTGCACCTGGCGAAGAGATGGCTGGCTGGAAATAGAGAGGTGGGTGTTTGGGTGGAAATGGGGAGAAACTGGGTTGGTAGTTGGAATAGGAAAAGTGGTGAGAGGGTTTCAAGTTCGGGCGGAATATTGGGAGTGGTGAGGTTTTTTGTATCCTTGTCTTTTTTTTATTGTCGTAGGCTCCCAGAGGATAGTCTTCTCATTTCTTATTTCCTTCTTTCACCAAAAATCGCAATTTGTTTCGTCAAAAAATAGACAGCAGACGCAATAGAATCATTTTGGGCGCAACATGATAGCCGCTTCGTAGTTGGGAGGCTTCACAGGCAGCAAGGCTTGAGGAGCAGCAAATCGCCCTTTGAGTCTTCGATTTCTTTGCGATGCTCTGGCAGCTTAGTGATGCCGAACAATAGTGAACATAATAGGACAAAGAAAATTGCGAAATAAAAAAATATTAACTGTGACAAAAGAAGTTCGATAATTTTAACTTTTAACCTCACTATTAAGACAGACGGCTGCTTTGGTTTGCGAGTAGGAACTTATCCGCAACTTTTTTACTCTAACGTTTTTAGTGGTAGATCCGGATTCCTTGATCTTTCTATAATGAATGCTGAATTACCACCGCTCCGCCTACGAGCATAAAGTGTATTATACTGTGGCTCTAAATCTCGAAGGCGTCCATCCCGTTGCTTGTTCTATCTACAAGGGAGACTGCTTTTTTTATCAGAGTGGTCTTCTGTATTGCTTTTATTTACTTTTAAAAATTATTTATTACACTTCGCATTTTCACTAAAAGAATAATAAGTCAAAGTACACAGTTGCAGAACTAAGAGAGGGGGCCTATTTTGGTCCAAATATCCCCCTGAATTGCTGATTTTCTTCCAGAATCAAATCGCCATCAATACCCTAACCCGGTGCTCATGTCTTGGTATTGAACTGAAGCGCACGAGAAGCATATACAATCAAGGGAAATGACCGAACCTTGGTCCAAAGTACCCTTCTGGAGCGCTTTCAGTAGCATTCAATAGGGATTGGCGCGTCAATGCCTTCAAATATGACGTTATTTCCCCACCAAGAAATACTCTTATCATGATACTGAACTGCAAAAAATATGATTATGGAAGCAAATGCGACACCAGCACTTAATCCTGCTGACAAAATATAATTATATTTTTGCCACCAACCTTCAAATCTTCTTTTGATGTAGTACATGAATGCAAAAGACACGTATAAACCACCGGTGAAGTATGTGAGGTTAACTGGTGCCCAATTCAAGAAACCCCCAATAATAAGAGTGGGCTCAAAGTACTTAGTATATTTTCTGGGACCATACCATTTGATAGCAAGACATGGAATGACTGCAAAGAAACCAATCAAGAAACAATACTGCAATATTGGGTACAAACCATTGAAAACTCTTTTCGGTCCAATAACTCCCCATAAAATAGAAGCACTGTACTGAGTCCTAGCATTAGAACAGACAAACTTTTGTTTATTGTGCGGGTCACAATAATCTTTGACGCTTCCAATAACAAAATTTAGTATACCTAATTGGACAAAAGAAGCAATGAAAACAGATAAGATTTGTCCCCTAAATAATGCCCTGGGTGGTATCTTAGTGTAATGAGCCATTTTTTGATCTGTGATATAATTTTGAGCTTGCCCATCAATATTATATCCAAGGGCCTTGATGAACATCAATGCCAATCCATTTCCTGGAAGAGCATATCCAGTGATCAATTCAACTAGCACATTAAGACCAAAACCCCACCCGGTTCTGGAGTAGACAGCTGTTATTGGAATTAAAAACACGAAGTTGATACCAATGGCAAAGAACAAACCCCAAACTGGAGTTTCAACGGGGTATATTTCCACGCAGATAATTGCCAACACAAGAGAGATAACCAAAACGACCAAAAACACCCAATCTGGAACCTCTTTGTAGGAAGTCATCATTTTGCTATGAGGATCGTTATAACCTTCTAATGTTGATCTTCTGATGTTTTTCAATCCAATGGCAACTCCTTTTAATGCTTTCCACATTTGCTTATATCTGTTTCCAATTTCGTAAACAATTGCGAACGGGTAGATAGCAAAAAAAGCTCCGTAGACAACCAAATTTGAAGCTGCATAGAACGGAGGTCCATACTTTTGGTACTTCATGTTGTCTAGTAAGCCTTTTTCATTGAGAACTGTAGTGACAGCATATGGGTCTCCCGTGTTTGTAAATAAAGAATTCGTGTTGATGGGTAGATAGGCTGTCCATTTGTAATTGGTATAATAAACTCCAATAATACAAAACATAGATATAATTCCTCCAATATATGTGGTAAACAGGGTGAAAAATGGGATTGGCAAACAACCAGTTAATTCATTAATCATATTCCAGTCAAATGTTGGAACAGGATTTAAGCCCAATCCACCAAAAGACCCCGTAATTGCAGCCAAGTGGAAATTATCTGGTTTGATCCAAGTCATCCAGTTGAACAGCAGTAATGCTTGAAATAAGTAATCCGGGATCCAAAAATATAAGAAAGATGCTCCGAAGGCAACGAAGAAAAATGAATATTTGGATATTCTCCATCCGTTGATGATCTCTCCCTTCTCGGGAACCATCAATGCTCTATTTAAAGCTACCGTTGGAAACACCGTTGGCCAGATGGCTTCAAATGGATATACGGCAAATTTTCTGAAGACACCAGCGAATCCAAAACCTAAGAAGTTATTTGATAAAATTAATAGGGTTTGAAAACCAAAGTGGGCCCACTGGTTATTATAGAATGCTTTCATTTTATAGACTTGGATAATGCTGGAAACGTAACTTGAACCTCCACCAGAGACTGAATAAAATAATGTTGCTAGCATTTGCTCTTTTCGAGACCATGGGCCCGGGTTAAGATCGATAGTTTCATTCCAGACAGTAAATTTCCACTTGGGTAAGATTGTCTGCAAAAGCAAGCCAGTAGGGTAAAGGAAAATTTGAACAACTGTAGGACTTAAGGTGATACCCGGGAGTCTTTCTTCAAAAAACTGGTTAATGAAAGCACCGATTGCAGTCCAGACAATTCCAGCTGTGTAAACTCTAACTGTTTCGACTGGAAGTGTTGGATCGTCAAAAGGGTCTGTAATAGCCCTCACCTGAGGATAAGGCGAATGGTATGCAATCAAGACAGCTTCCAATCTAACCTGCAAACCCCAGTCTACGATCGTGTGGGTACCACTACCCAGAATAATTCCTTCAAATGATTCTGATACCTTTTCGTCAAATTTCACCTCGTCTGGGGCCGTCACTCTCTCCACTTCAATGGTGGATTGTAGATTCTGATGTACCGAAGAAGATTTTGCATTGGCAAAATTAGTTAAATCTTCAATAAACTCATAATCAGATGTAGGGATATTTGAATCATCTCTAAGACTAGTGCTTCTTGTAATATTGCAATAGATTCTTCTTCGGAAATGTTTTCAACCTTCTGGATATAGAAAGCAGCTGTTGGAGGCAAATCATCAAGCGACAACAAACCTTCCATATGAACTCTCTTCAAGACAAGGAATTTTTGATCATCTGTCAAAGAAGTACCCACGACACCGATAGACACAGGGTTGGATGTTACCGCTTGTAGGTCGATTTCATGATCCTCGAGGTCCAAGGGACTAGCACTGTGAATGTAAGTGATTGGGTTATATTCAACCTTCAAATAGTCAGACATTTTGTGTGGTAGTCAAGAGGATAGAACTTGGTCTAAAAATTTATAAAACAGGGTAGTTGGATAGAAATCATCATATTTATATAATTTGGAACTGAGAGCTCTAATAAGAGCCGTACGAGCAATATGACGAGTTCAATTCATAAGTGTACTCAAAATTTCCGATGAAAACTGAACTGGATAAGCAACCATAATTTTCGCAGAAAAAATAGTCCTAATAGCGTGGCTCATATTACCGGCAAAGGGTATCTACAAGATAATGTTACTTCTTTGTGTAATCTTAATGCAATTCCCAAAGCGGCTTGCCTATCACTTGAACATGCGTCCCAAAATAACCGCGACTTCCAAACTGAATAGATTCAATGTCTCGAAGAATGAGAAAGATGGGTATTCCTGCGATGACCCTCTCATTTCTGATCTGTGGTATCTTTTTAGTTAGTTTTACATCTTCAATATTTTTCTTTTAATGTCTATCTCTTTCTGAAAGTAATCTATTCTGTGGATTCGAAGTTGTCGAGCGACATATAGAACGGATAACCGGGTTGATTCATAGGCATTACACTGCATGAAATGGAAAGTCACAAAAGCATTGCATAATCGATATAGTGACCGGCAAGAAATTAGCCGAGCTATGATTATGAACTTCCCAAAATGCTTCTTCCATATGTGGATTTCAATTGGGCGTATATCAAATTGTACATTGTTAGAATCGATAGAGGCTTGTTCTTGTACTATGCGGACTGAAGCTGGTTTATCCACATTTGTCTCCTTAATTAAATACAACTGTGTCCTGTGGTAGTCAGTTGTGAGGAAGCATTTAAGCCCCCAACCTTTCCAACTCTTAATTATCGTTTGATGAATTAGCCTCAAGTTTTGGAATCTGGGGTGCGGCACCTCCAGAAGTCGGCTAAATGAAGTTGTAAGCAGCCTGCGCCTTGAGTCGAGAGAGCCGTTCCCCGAATTGGAGCAGTGGTTTGCTCATATCAGTAGCCACACGGCACCGATTTTGTAATTCCAATTAGGATGTTATGCTGGTTCTCCATTCGGATCAAAGCCACAGAGCCATAGGTGACTCTTTTCTTCAAAGCTTCTCCACATATATGTACAAGATAATGTATGAATATCAGGTTGATTTTGATGTCATTTCGAAGTTAGACAAACGAGTATTCCGATAGGCTTGATGCCTATGCAAAATCTGTGCTTGTGTGCCCATCCGTTGCTTACCATCACCAATCAACACTAGAGCACCGCCGAAAGAAATTGAGGGCAGAAAATTCGCTTTGCAATTCTCTAAGCCCTGTTGTGCGCAAGTCTCCCATCCGCGGTAGCGAAAAAAATTTGCAACAAAATATTGGTTCTATTTTTGGCGAAAGTACAAGTACAACTGCATGACGCGCACCTGTCAAGAATTACCATTCTTGGTGAAAGCAATTTTGAAGGGGTTGCTTAGGACAACAGGGATTGGGAAGTTGAAATATTTCGGTGAAACTAGGACAATTGTTATTGAAAAATCTCAGGAACGAAACTTTCTCACCACATTCTAATCCTCCAGGAAATGTGAAAGAGTCTTTTACGTAAATTATAACATTCACATAGAAACTCCCTAGCCCCCCTCCCCCACAATTCACTTGATGAGGTAATTTTGCGATCAAAATGTGCGAGCTGTGGTACCCGTGATGTAGAGAGGATGCTGAAAATTAGATACAAGATCCAGATAATGTTGGTATCCCACTTATTATATGACCCGACTATCATCGTAATGGTCGGATTGATATTGCAATAAGAATTCTTAAACGAATATGGAATGACCATATTTGCAGCGGGAAAAGGAGCAATATATAAGTACTACTATCCACTTGTAAATGATATAGAACTTACATACGCTCCTTTGTATTTTTAATAGTAAGTATTTTCCAAAAACTAATAAAGAAGAATAGGTAAGTTTTTAATTAATCTCCTAAAGTTGAACTGCTCATAACTTCACCCCGGAATTCAATTGTGTGTACAGATATCCGGTATATCAAACCTACGACCTCGTTAGAGGATACTGAAATTGTCTAAACTGTGCGGATATCGCGGCATTACAAGGGAGGAATTACTAGCAACGATATTCTAACAGAAATTTGATATCGTAGGCAGTTTTTCAGAGATAGATAATATGTGGTGGCTAGCAGAAAAATGGTCGTAATTAAATAAAATTGCAAAGCATCTTTTTGAGTATCCGCTTGTATACCAAAAGCCAAGAAATATGACAAAAAAATTAACTTGATAAGGAATCTGATTGCAAAGCTTGTGTTGGATAAAGAATTTCTATGTTGACACACATGCGTCCTGCACTAGTTGGAGCCATTCACCAAAATCGTTGATGAAGACAATTCGAAATAGTTGTGTTGTGATCACTACTTGTTTCCTAGAATGGACGATAGTGCCACCAGCTGAATTGAATCGTCAATCAACATCAATCCATATCTGTGGTTTTGTATCAGAAAGTTCAGAAATCTCCCGCCAATTCAAATGGACTAAGCTCTCCCCCATTCTGCTGTATGTTGTCGCTTCAAAGGTCTGTATGATTTCTGACGCATAGCAGATGCGTTAAGCACTACACAATTACTTGAAGAAGTATTTTTCTTAGCATGATGTCAGATCCGTTCTTATGCCAATCCTCTAATTACTCGCCTCCGTGGCAAGAACAGAACTTTCCAAGAAGTGCTCACCATCGGACATCTGGGCCGTCCTTGCCTCTTACCTTTACTACAAGCTGACAATTACTTCACAAGTAACCACCATGCCACATCCACCTAATCATACTTATACCTTATGTCGTGTATATTTTATAGCCAATAGCATGAATAATCGCAATAGAACAAGATAGGAAATGCCACGGTAGCTCAGAAGTACTCTAGATATAAGGGATGATCCAGCTCTAACATATTAGAACACTACTTCAATTACTTCATTCGCTTTTAACTGCCTCCAGTCAATCTTTGAAGTAACGTATGCGAATTTCTTCTGGCTACCATTTGCAACTAGGCTCTCATTTGGAAGTGAGGGAAACATAACTGGCAGTCTCACATGCTTCAGAATTGATTCTCGGAACTGTTAGTTGGAATCTCCTCTCGGAAAGCGAAAGTGAATATCTAATATGAGATAAGAAATTCCGAATAGCTCCTTGTAGAATACAGCAGCTTCTAACGGAAATTTGATACCGCGTAATCCCATGAAGTTGGAACTCATAAAATATCTCAATTACTTGAACATCTTTGGGGCCCTGCGTCCATTCACAGGAAAGGTTTACACCAACAAAGATTCGCCGAATTATGGCACGGCGCACATTCATATGTTGGAACAATCAATATACTGCATCAAATGCGTACGCCTTAAATTCTTTTGCAGTGCTCAAATAACTCCAAGAGTGGCTCTGTAGTGGGCTGAAGTGCTTTTGGAAAGGGGGGATTTTGACACTAAGTGCCGGGAAGGGCCGCTCATGCCAGGATCTTCATAGTGCGCCTCATGTCATTCGATAACGGTATGCTAAGAAGCTCTTCGTGTTGTCTACTCAAACAAGTGGGGTGTAGGAGCAGCCACAATTCATTTTCAGTGCTTGGTACCTACATCTACATCTCTTGATCAATGCTATTGCTGTGTAAGAAAAGATGGGACAATAATGCTATCTTGCTGAGAAAATTGATCCCCACCACCCATTCATCTTTTCCAAGCCAAGTATACGTGAAGGGTGGTATTATAGGGAAAGTCTGAATTAGACAACAAAAAAAAATGTCTGCATGATAATGCAATCCGCACCACTGCCAATGCGGCACATTATATTAATATAAGATAAACTTGCATACTTGGCGAGCCACTCAATTGAAGTATTTTGAGGAACTTTTGCTGCAAAAGATGTGGATCCTCATTGAGTGAAGGGTTATCTGAAATTTTATTTCCGACCTAGGAGAATAGCACAACTCTGTACGGCTCGAAAAAAAGGACCTTAGGCTTTGGGTAAGTATATATATATGCTGAGACCCCAACTATAATTGTGGAATAAGAGTCAATTTCACACTTTCTCAATAAGTCCAAGATGTCTGAAACTGAGAAAGCTGGGCTTAATCACATCACTAGCATTCGCAGTGCAAACCCCTTAGACATAAAGGACCATGAAGTTGACTTGCGGGCAGTCACTTCTAATCCTGTCTCTATTGGTGACGTTGGTACTTCTTTATCAGATGAACAGAAGCAACTAATTTTGAGAAGAGTACACATGGAAGGTTTGCTTTCGGTGGAAGACTTGCCTCCCTCGGCTGTTTTCTATATTCAGAAAGTTGAGAACTTATCCACAACAGATGCGGTAGCCATTTTACAAGATGCTATTGTTGAGTTACATGATGATATCAATCTTCCGACTCCCGATTACGATTTATTAGAGAGATTAGTTAAATTTTCCAATGGCAAAACTTCCACTGTCAAGGAGAAGATTCAAGTTAATTTTGATCCGCAGAAAGGGTCATCCCTGGATGACGAAAGGTATGAAGAAAGATCCTCGGCTTCCTTTGAGGGGATCTATCTGGACAGTGCTGTTATTAACCAGTTCTTTGCAGAAAGACAGCCTGGTATCGGTTTAGATTCCTCGGTTGTCCAAATTTTCCTTTATCCAACTGGATTAGCCTTGCAGTACCTCTTACCAAAGTGGAAATTTAAAGTCTGGAAATACACTTTTGATCTCAATCCTGGACCATGGACACACAAAGAACAAATGCTTGCAACTTTGTTTTACAGTGTTTCTGGCGGAACAAGTTATGTTTCATGGAATATACATGTTCAAAAGATGAAAATATTTTATGATAACCATTGGGCAAACTTTGGATATCAAACTTTATTGATTTTATCCAACAATTTTCTAGGCTTTGGTTTTGCAGGTATTTTCAGAAGATTTGCTGTCTATCCCGTTGAAGCCTTATGGCCAACCCTTTTACCTACAATCGCTTTGAATAGTGCATTAACAGTTCCAGAGAAGAAAGAAAACTTGAACGGTTGGCTTATTTCAAAATACCTATTCTTTCTAATCACTTTTGCTGGGTCCTTTGTGTACTTTTGGATCCCTACGTACTTATTTCAAGCCTTGCTGACCTTTAACTGGATGACTTGGATAAAGCCAGATAATTTCAATTTAGCAACAATAACAGGATCCGTCTCAGGATTGGGATTGAATCCTGTTCCAACTTTCGATTTGGTAACTATTCTTGACAACGCTCCTTTGGCTCTCCCATTTTACAATCAATTTGCCTCCTACATTGGATCTATCATTGCATTTTTCTGCATAATAGCGGTGTACTATTCAAATTACAAATGGACAGCATACCTTCCTATTAATTCGAATGGCTTATTTACAAATACTGGAGATCCTTACAGAGTTACTGCTGTTCTTAACGAACATAGCTTATTAGACGATAAAAAGTATCAGGAATATGGCCCACCATTTTATACTGCTGCAAATTTGGTGCTCTACGGAGCGTTCTTTGCAATCTATCCATTTGCAATAGTTTTCGAGATTGGCAGAAATTATAAGCAAGTTTGGAAAGCTTTGAAAGGTGTTCTTTTAGGATTCAAAAACTTCAGAAGTTCAGCTTTAGAAGGCTATAATGATCCTCATTCCAAAATGATGACAGCTTATAAAGAGGTTCCAGATTGGGTGTTTTTGATTGTTTTGGTCATTTCCCTCGTGTTAGCAATTATTTGTGTGGAAGTATACCCGGCTGAGACTCCCGTCTGGGGATTGTTCTTTGCGCTCGGAATCAATTTTGTTTTCTTGATCCCAATCACCTCTGTTTATTCAAGAACTGGTTTTTCATTTGGACTCAACGTCTTAGTTGAGTTAATTGTGGGATACGCCCTTCCCGGAAATGGCTTGGCAATGAATTTTATCAAAGCCTTCGGATATAATATTGATGGCCAAGCTCAAAATTATATCACAGATCAAAAAATGGCTCATTATGTCAAAATCCCCCCCAGGGCATTGTTCAGAGTGCAGATATTATCCGTTTTTATTGCGTCGTTTATTCAATTAGGAATTATGAATTTTGTTATGGATGGTGGCATTGCTGATTACTGCGACCCGCTAAACCGCCAAAAATTTACCTGTCCTGGTGCCAGAACATTTTATAGTGCTTCAGTGCTTTGGGGTGTCATTGGACCGAAGAAAGTATTCAATGGCTTGTACCCAATTTTGCAATATTGTTTCTTGATTGGATTCTTGTTGGCTATTCCTTGTCTTGCTATCAAATGGTATGGGCCACCAAAGTACACCAAGTACTTTGAGCCTACCATTATTATAGGTGGTTTCCTTGTATTTGCTCCATATAACCTCACATACTATACTGTTGGTCTTTACGTATCGTTTGCCTTTATGTACTACATCAAGAGAAAGTACGAGGGTTGGTGGCAAAAGTATAACTATATATTATCTTCTGGTTTGAACGCTGGTATCGCCTTTTCTTCCATCATTGTGTTTTTTGCAGTTCAATACCACGCTAAAGATATCAACTGGTGGGGTAATAGTGTGATGTACGAAGGCGTAGATGGTGGTGGCTTCGCTTTGTTGAATGCAACCGAAAGTGCACCCGAAGGATATTTTGGACCAAGATTTGGTCACTTGCCATAAACGTATATCTAGATTATGGTTTCTATTATTTTAATTTTACTCTATGCTGATTTATATATATTGCTGATTACATTAAAAGATTTATACGTAATTCCTTGATTTGCAACCTAAGTATTCACTAAAGTCAGATATGAGCTAACTTGCATGTTGCATAATTATCATGTAATATAAGAACAAGCCTGCTATACTTCTTCTGATATACTTTATATGCTGCAAAGTAAACATCCCACGAAGCCTAACAGGTGAAATTTGAGATTAAGAATAGTAGACTAATCTTAAACCGAAGTATCCTTCAGGAATATTATCTTCGTTATTGTTCTTGTTTTAGAAATCATTTGTGCTGAAATTCACCCAGTAGGGATAAAAAAACGGTAATCTTGTAAAATGAAGTAGTGGTAACAAACGCAAATGTTTTGGTTGCAAATATTTGCCATGTTAAGCTCCAAAAAGTATTAATCCTGCGGATCGTAAGTCAATAAAAAATTATGCTCAAATAATTGCACGAACACATTCTATTACCTAAGCTACCAACAAGCCACACAATAAGTACTTCAAAAAAATATCTGGGGATTTCTATATTGTAGACAAAGTTCCTCTAAACGGCCAGCAATACATTAAACTTCAAAACATCTACGACTCCACTTTGAAGTTCAATATCACACAATGAAACGAGCTTAATGGTCATAATTCAGATATATCGTGATCGATTATATCAACATAGAGGACGGTATTGTATCCTTCGTAGTGACGCTTAGCTATTTACAGCAAAGAGCGCCTTCCATACTCAAGTGGTTCCTTTTAAAAGTAATAACATAAACAGTATCAATGTGCCATTATAGAAGTGACAACAAGCAGATATTGTTCCCCACACACAAAGAGCGAATACTTGATATATTCAATATCTGGAAGAATCGGTTACGTTTCGTATAGCATCCATGTACAAAAGATGAAAATATTTCACAACAACTAGTCTTTCGACAGTTGGCTATCAAACTTTACGATACTATCCAACAATGTCTAGGATTTGGGTTTGCTGGTATCTATAAAATTTGCTGTCTTGTGGGCCACTCTTTTACCTACGGTGGTCTTGTGCAGAGCATTAATAGTCCCAGAGAAGAAATAAAATATCAACGGTTGGTTAATTACCAAATGTCTCTTTCTCTTCGTTACATTTGCAAGTTCTTTTGTCTACTTTTGAATACATGATTAAAAATACAACTGCATTTTATCTTCCTGCTTAAGTCCTGGTATTACTCTTGTTTCCATTATTATCTTCTTTGCCGTCCAATACCACGACAAGAGCATCTCCTGGTGGGGTATTAAAGTGATCTATGAAGGTATTGATGCTGGTTCTGGAAGACAGTCTGTTAAATGCAATGGAGAGTACACCAGGTGGCTATTTTGGTCCAATAATTGGTCACAGCCCTAACTATAGTTAATAAACTCCAGTTTATTGATATATTTAGTGAATTGTGAATTGTAAAATCTAATAAATAATTTTTATAAGAAATATCAACATGAACAGGAGATAAGATTACTTCTGATACTCTTATGCAAGTTTTGTGTGTTTAAAACAAGTAGTGCGATACGAGAACCACCGGTGTAGCTGATATACCCTATTTTAAAAATTTAAATACGCTCTTCTACAAACATTGTTTATTAATAAGAGATCAAGTATTTGGGTTTACTTCTCACTTCAATGCAATCAAAGCAAGAAGTACTTAAGGATATGTACCTACTCTCAAGCCAAAGTATCCGTCAGGTGCTTCTGCTGTAGTATTCAATCTTGATTGTCTTCCATTTCCACCATCAATTCCAAGATATGGAACATCATTTCCCCACCAATAAATACTTTTATCGACATACTGAACAGCGAAGAAAATAATAATTGCACTAAAAGCGACGCCCGCATCCATGGCTCCAGAAAAGACAAAGTTATATTTCTCCCACCATGTTGTGTAATACTTCTTGAGGTACCACATAGAAGCAATTGAAAGATAGAGGCCCCCTGTGTAATAACTCAAGTTATAAGGTGCAAAGACTAACATACCTCCAATAACAAGAGTTGGTTGAAAGTATTTTGAATAGCGTCTTGGTGCAAACTTCTTGAACGCAATACATGGGAATGCCAATAAAAATCCAATCAAGAAACAGTATTGCATGATTGGGTAAATGCCTTCAAATACCTTCTTCGGACCAATAACACCCCATAAAATCGACGCATTGTAGAAGACTGTTGCGCCTGGACATGTAAATTTCTGTTTGTTAGTTGGGTCACAGTAATTGCTGATGCTACTAATTTGAAAATTCATAACGGCCAATCCAATAAAGGACGTAATAAAAACAGACAACATTTGACATCTGAACATGGCCCTAGGTGGAATCTTGATATAGTGTCCCATTTTCTGATCAGAAATGTAATTCTGTGCTTGTCCATTAATATTGTATCCGAGAGCCTTCAAAAAGTTTAATGCTAAACCATTACCAGGAAGTGCATAACCCACAATCAATTCAACGAGCACATTAAGCCCGAAACCCCATCCAGTTGTGGATAAAATAGCGGTCAATGGAATCAAGAATACAAAATTGATAGCGACAGTAAAGAAAATACCCCATACAGGAGTTTCTGCTGGATATAACTTCACGCATAGGATCGAAAATACGATGGAAACCACTAAGACTATCAAAAATACCCAGTCAGGTACTTCCTTATATCTAGTCATCATTTTTGTATGAGGATCATTGAACCCTTCGTATGTAGACTTTCTAAAGTTTCTGAGTGCTCCCCCCAAGCCCTTAAGAGCTTTCCACATAGGCTTGTAGTTAATAAAAACTTCGTAGACAATTGAAAATGGATAGATAGCAAAACATGATCCGTAGACTACCAAATTTGCTGCTGAATAGTATGGAGGGCCGACAACTTCATATTTACTTTGATCAAAGAGACTTCTTTCATCGACAATTGATTTTACATCATACTTAGTACCATCTTGAGCAAAAAGAGATGATGAATTAATTGGAATATAGCCCGACCAGTTGTTATTGGACCAATTAAGAGCAATAATAATGATGAAACCGATTAAAGAACCAATGTATTGATTCAATTGAGAATAGAATGGATAAATCAACGCGGCGTTGAAATTCAAAATGTTCCAATCAAATGTAGGGATTGGGTTGAGCCCCAAACCAGTGATGGAACCAGTTATCTTTGCAAGATTGTAGTTGTCCGGCTGTATCCAAGTCATCCAATTAAAATATGACAAAGCTTGGAAGAAATAAGTTGGGATCCAGTTGTACACAAACGAAACTGCAAATACAGTAAAGAAAAAAGAGTATCTAGAAATTGTCCATCCATTAATGTTCTCTTTTCTCTCACTTTTGTAATAATGCCTTGTTCAAAGCTAATGTTGGCATTATGGTTGGCCAAATTGACCTAATTGGATATATTGCGAACTTTCTCATAATCCCAGCAAAGCCAAATCCTAAGAAGTTTGTTGAAAGAATAAGAAGAGTTTGATAACCGAAATCTGCCCATTGATTATTGTAAAAGTTTTCCATCTTTTGAACATGAATGTTGTATGACACATAACTAGTTCCGGCTGATACCGAGTAGAAGATGGTAGCCAACATCTGCTCTTTGTGGTTCCATGGTCCAGGATTTAAATCAATAGTGTATTTCCATACTTTAAACTTCCACTTGGGTAAAATAGTTTCTAAGATCAATCCAGAGGGATAAAGAAAGAGCTGTACAACAGCTGAACTTAACAGAATTGAAGGTTGTCTTTCTGCAAAGAATTGATTAATAAATGCACCTATAGCAGTCCAAATTATACCTAACAAATACACCCTAAAGGTTTCCACTGGGATTGATGGGTCATCAAAAGGATCAGTCACTGCTCTAACTTCGGCATATGGGGAATGATAAGCTATGAGTGCAGCCTCAATCCTAACTTGCAAACTCCAATCAAGAACATCATAGTATCTTTCAAAGTCGTTGTATGCCCTGAAGAAGAAGAGAGAGAAGCCACTTCTGTTGCATATCCTTGAGAGTCATTCAGAGATGTCTTCTTTTCATCATTAAAGTTTGTCCTCAACTTCTTACTAACTCCTGAACCAAGATCCGATGGGGCTTGTTCAATCAATTTTTCATAAAGGTCCATGTCAGCAGTTAGAATGTTCACGTCATCTTGTAGCTCTAATTGGGCAGACTTCAATATGTCCAACGATTCTGCTTCAGTTAAGTTCTCAATCTTCTCAATCATGAATGTGGCAGTGACGGGTAAATTATCTAAAGAAACTAAGCCCTCGAAATTTAATCTCCTTAAAATAAAATATTTCTGTTCTTCTGTCAAAGATTGCCCCACTTCTCCAAGAGAGAGTGCTGAAGAAGTAATTGCTTGTAAGTCGATCTCATGGTCGGCTACATCCAACTTAGAAGCAGCCGATTTGATACTCGTGATGTTGTTGAGATCTGGCTTTTCGCTTGACATTGTTAGTGATTGAACTTAAGTCGTTCAGTAATCGATACAGTAGGTAAGCAGCAAGTTACCTTTATTTATACCAGAGCCAAGAGAATAATGATCATTTGCTATCCCCCATTTCAATGGTTTTGAAGCCCGTCCCGATATGGCTAATTCGTGTAGTGCTGATAGCACAGTTTGGTGAACATCCATACCAAGAAATAATAATTCACCAAGACTTTTTGCAACCAGCTGTTAATACTGCATATAAGTAGCCAAGTAAAAAGTCGGACGAGTTAAACTAGAAGGAGTGTCACTATTCTTCTGACGTCTCGTCAACCTCAAAAATCATAGCTCTTGCTTACTATCACGAATATGGCATTCAAGCGACTTCCCACAAGACATAGCTACGGATTAGGTTCTAATGCGGTTGGCTTGAAGAACAATTTCTGTCGGAGTGATTCAAAATGTGAATTGTGTCTGCAGCTAGTTCAATATGCTTTTTTTCTGTCTGTCCAGAATTTCTTGTCTAATCCACTTCTTGACACGGCTCCATATTTTGCGTGCATATACTGGAATTTCAATATTGCGCCCGCTACCCGCCCCTGTTCGCCTAATTTCAGAAGACCTTATCGCTATCCAATGTTTCAGAGCCGGCCCTACCAACTGGGGCCGTACACGAAATCCACAATGGAGAGATAAGTGAATTTTCTGGGCATCTTCAAATGTGAATGTGGAGCCCATTGAAGGGCTCCAAAGCACGAATGAATCCGCGTCAGCCGTATGGCTCTGGTGAATCAAGTCACAGTTGCCACAGTTGGTCGTTCACATGGCATTATACTAAGGTTCGAGGAGGGTCTCCATAGTTCTCGGCCAGAGTCTAATGAATAACAGCTACAGACGTCACATTGATTTGACAGGCTCATACAACACACTTCTACAAGTTCTACAAGTTCTACAAGTTCTGAGATATCAAAACAAGCGTCGATACCATTTCAAAAGAGAAGAAAACTGCAGAGACATCAACTTACTACGGATGAAATCTTTCTATTGATAAGTAGATATGGGGGAAGTGACTGAATGTTGGACCAAAATATCCATCGGGTACAACTTCTGTTGTGTTCAATCTAGATGTCCTAACATTTCCTCCTTCAATATCTTTGAAGGAAACCGGGTTGCCTTGTAGGAGAAAGCTACTACCGCAGCTAAACCAGTGGATACCAATTCAGCCACCATGTTTCGTACTTTTTCTTTACATTACATGAACTCTACAGAAAGAGATGGGTATCTGGTGCCCAATTCAACATACCACCAATAATAAGCGTGGGTTCGATGTACTTGGTTTAGAAATGGCATGCGAACTATGAGGTAACAAATGAAGAAACACCATTGCAAAATAAGATAGAGACCACCGAATTCTCTTTTTAGTCCAATAACCCCCCATTGAATCGAAGTTTTGTACAATGTCTTTGCATTGGCACAGATCGCTTTCCTTTGTTGTATGGTTCGCAATAGACCGTTGTTTATTGTGAAATTCCCAACTGAATGAACGAAGCATGAAAACTGACAATCCTGTATTCTGAACAATGAATGGGGCGGTTATTTCACGTAGTGCGCCATCTTCTGATGAGTGACATAATGTTCAGCCTGACCGTCAATATTATATCCATATTATATCCTAATGCTTTTATAAAGTTCAATGCTAACCTATTTCCTGGGCGTACTCCGCTATAAATTCCAGAGAACATTGAGACCAAAGTTGAACCCTGTTTTCATGAACAAGCGTAATTAAAAAAATAAATTGTTTCCAACAGCAAAACAAATCCTCTAAACGGGTGTCTCGACATGATAATTCTTGACATAGACAATTGCCAAAATTAGGGAAATTAGTAGGACAACTGGAAATACCCAACAGGTACTTCTTGTAAGAAGACATGACTGTTGTATGTGGGTCATGGAATCCATCTTATTTTAACCCCTTTAAATTCTTGAATCGCATTGCCATTGTCTTCGTATTGCCTTGTAATTCCAAATGTATTCGTAGTAAATAGAGAAAGTGTATATCGCGAAGAATGCTCATACTGAACCAAACTTCCAGCAGTATAAAATGGCAGCCCATATTTTTCACTTCTACGGTGTTAAGGTCATTTCGTCAATTGCAATGAGGAAGTATCCAGTCCATTAAAATTTGACCAGTACACTCCTAATATCAGAAGAAAGAGAGAATCGCACCAGCCCAAGTTGATACTGAGCTATAAAATCGAAGAGATAGAGTACTATTAGCGTTCAAAGTAACCCCATCAAAGAAGGCATGGGGAACAATCCTAAACCCGAGTTCGAACCTGTAATAGCAGCTAGGTTGAAATTGAGCGGGTCAATCCATTCATCCAATTAAAAGATGATAATGCGGGAATCAAGTAATTAGGAACCATCATCATCATCTTCTTCTTCTTCTTCTTCTTCTTCTCCTCCTAAGTCTGTTTGCTGAGAGACAGTAACTACGGTCCTGACGAACACTCGTGGGAAAAAGCTGCAAAAAGAGAATATTATGAGCCCTGCTCTCGATACGTCAAGGGGCTTTATATACATGGAGCTAAGCCGACGTCAACCTTGAACGTAACGGGAAGTTATAACCACAGCCTAAATGCATGAAGTGAATAGCAGAGCCTTCGATTTCCCCATTCACTTTCCACCAGTATATTTAGGTGAATTTAAGTACAAGCTCCTGGAAAACCAAAGAAAGTTATGATAATGTTACGACAGGGGCCAAATCTTAGTTAATATTGTTTGACGTCGACAAGTTTTTTGCTTTGCCGAACAACGGATGAAACAACATGAGACTCTAGCTGTGAGCCGTAAGGCAGTATTTTTAAAACTCTTGAGTAAAAGTTAAAAAATCCAATAGACCCATGATGCAGTTTGGAAAGTATGTTGCAATCAGACGAAGGGAGCCACAGGATTGAGAGTTTTGCTTGTGGCATTTTATGTCTATTGGTGCCGTTTCTAGTTTTGACAAAAGCACGACTTTAGCCAAAGTCACCTCTGCCAAAGAACTCTTTTAGCATCGCCATGAACTACATGCTTCACCAAAACCTATTATATCTCTCATACTCTAAGGTTAAAATAATACATTCCTACGACCATTTTATTTCTCTATGAATTAGATTGACCACTTACCAATCGTCGTCCCAGGCCTTTCCACCGTCGTCGTCAATCGTTAAGTTCAATTTTAATTTCGAGACTGGCTTCTTAGTCTGGGACCCTAATTTCAAACCAGATGTCTTTTTCTGCGTTGTGCTTCTAGTTGCAAGCGGCTTTGATTGTGTTCTTGGTGCTGCTACGGATGAAATCGAGCGCTCCGCTGTCACTTGTTCCACTTCGGGTTCTTCAAATCCCCACCCGTCGACTTCATCGTCATCAAAACTCTGCAGCCAAGCGTCAGCTTTCTTATCGGCAGAAGTTGAATGAGTAGTATTTTCGCTTGACTCTACATTTGGCGTACTCTCCTTGGTAAGATCTGGAGTTGAACTATTGAAATCGTGGTTTAGTTGACCCTCAACACCAGGTGTTGCAACTAACTTATTGACCATGTTCCACCCAAAAGAGAAGGTACCACCAGTTTGAGTGGCACTTTCCTGATCATTTGTGCCACTGGTTGCCACATTGGAAGGAGCAAACTTTGCAAAGAATTCAGCTTCTTCTGACTCGCCATCAACTTCAACATCTGGTAATGTCGAAGCATGTGATTCAACAGAATCAAGGAATAATTGAAAGATCCTCTTCGCCTCTTTCCTCACTTTCGTAGAATCTTTATCCATTAACAAAATGGCCAAATGACCTAATATCTTAGTACAAATCTCATCCAAGGAGAATCCATCTATCAAGCTTTCGAAACCTGACAATGCGGTCAACTTGCTTGGAGTAAACGAATCCCTCAACGATTTCGATAATGCTGTAATCAACACATTATTCTTCGAATTTTTATATATCTTATCAGATATCTTAATAATAAGAATCAAAGTATTGACTCTGATGGAGGGTTTAGGGTCCATTTGTGATTTTGCGAGAACTTTCAACAAATCTTGATTTACTTGTTTCACTGATATCTTATCGATAACAATAGTAATGGATTTCAAAGTTGTTTCCCTTATCATGAAATTCGTATCTTGAAATCCACTGATTAAATTGTAAAATATCTTCAGCTGAACGTCGGACTCCGTCAAGAAACTCTCATACAGTGGCAAGTGAGTCAATAATATTAACCTAATCGATCTATCACCAAGGTTGAAAGTTTCGAGTACTATCGGCTTGATCTGCTTATTGAAATGCTCAGTTGTGAGTTTGACACCAAATTTCAAGATATAATCTAGAAGCAAAGAGAGTGTTTCTTGTCTTTGTTGAATATCTAACGGAGATGAAGCGGCGTTGTTTCTAGCCTTGGAGAGATTAGTAAACTGAACAATCAATTCTGGTAATAACTTGTAGTTTAGGAAGGCTGGAGGAAAGTAGCCATCCTCATCTTCTTTGCTGATATAGTTAGCCAATTCGTACTTTATAAACTCCAACTTTTGCTCTTCATTTTGGAACTTGAGGTCCTCTAAGTGTTTACTGAACTTAACAAGCAAATTGGTATCATAGTAGCTCTCAGTCTCTTCAAGATACTTCTCAATGCTTATTCTCAAATTCAGCTTTGCATTAACTAACTTTCGTAAGGAGGCCGCTATCTTTGTGGGAACGTTCTTATTTGTTATATTTCTAGATTCAAAGTTCAGTTCTGGCGACAGGAAGTCTTTTGATCCCAATAATTGGAATACTAAAGCCCCAAACTTATAAGAATCAAGTTTTATTGGAAATGACCTGACAGCCTCGCTTCCCCCATTAGCCACTTCTTCCGGTACAGCATTGCGGAAATCTGGCATTCTTTGAGAATTTCTGTAGAGGGGTTGATCTGGATCTGATTTCAAGTTTGTCAAAAGCTCAAAGCCAAATAGTTTCCAGTCACCCAGTGCTGTCACGTATACGGAACTCAACAAACTGACATTGCCGTGAACACTGCTACAACTCACGTTGATAAATTTCAAGGCTTGAGCAATTGTATAAAGACCGCTCATTTTCGCATCGCTCGACAAAGGCTTATCTGATTCCACTTGCTGTAAGTATGTCAACAAAGGGACGACTGGTTCGGTTATGATGTACAAGTAGGAGTCGTTGTCAATGAAGTCAACCGCTGATATGACCGCAGGAAACTTGATGATCTTCAACTTTTTGAATGCATTTCGAGCAAGAGGCTCGAGGCCGCGTTGGATATTGATTGGATCTCTGAGATTGAACTCAAAGATAGTGACTGGAGTATCCGTCTTCGGGCTCACACCGTTGTAGACTGTCCAGATCGAGTATCGATCCACAACATTCACTGTACTCGTAGGATCCACGATCTTCTCCTTGAAAGTATACGGAATCGATGATCCTGTCAAAGTGCTCAAGGTTTTAGAAAGGAAGTTCATCGTGCTGATTTTCTCCCGTAGCTAAATAATACACCAGTATGCTACTACGCTCAACATACTTCTTCAGACCACTAGTCTTTATGTAAACGAAAACAAAACTAACGATAAGAACAGCGAAATTTTCCAGTCGCGCGATTGGGACAGAGTGTGTGTAGTGACAGTGAGTGTATAGGTGTATGTATGTTTTGGTAGATGGAGCTCTTAGACAGAAGTTGTGTTGAAGAGAAGAATGGATGCAAATAATCAGCTGTTTGAAGAAAGTTTGTACATAGGGCTTAGTCTAATGACTAGCTGTAAATGACAGAGGATTTTCATTTGTTATGGGATTAAAGCTGGGTATTTAAGTCGTATAATTTGAGCTTCAATGTTCTTTAACATATACCATACGATGAGGAAGTACAACCATACAATATTCCGAGGCGCTACAGTGCATTTGTATAAATCCGAAACTTTAATCAATCGTTTCAGCAAAAAGTTGCCGATGTAAGTGCAGATAATGAATTCATATATTTGTACAGAATGATATAAAAGGGCAAGCATCGGTGGCACACACCAGTTCAAGAAGTTGTATTGTATCGAAACGACTTCCAATAAACGTTGAAGGAAGTGACGAGGCACCAACGAATTGCGATTGACAGTTCAAAGTTCAGAAATAGTATACCTCATTGTATTTATTTTGATAGGATAAACATTATGAAGCAGATTTTTTACGCACTTTTAGCAATATGCTGTTCGTATTTAATTATCGTCGCATTTGCTATTGACAGGAAGAATAAGTTGCAGAAGAGGATTGATGTAGGTACAGTCGCTTGTGGGATAGCAATTGTTGCAGCGGGTGCAGCCTTGATTGCCCATGCTTGTGTTTTGGAAAGAACTTAGAAGAAACAAGTCTTCAATAAACAATAGAACCACTATCAACAAAAACTATTTTTTTGCGGCAGACTCTTCGGCAACATTTTCGTCATGTGAGGACTTCTTTTTTGTAGAGACAAAAGTCACTATGTGATTGTTAAATATAACAGATAATATAAATATAGAGGATATCCTTGTATCTGTTTTTTACTAATCGAATAGTGAAAATTATAATTCTAGAAAATTGGCCATCCAATTGTTTGTACCAAAGACCCTCTGCGGTGTCGCTTTCAATACATCAACTAGATTTTGATCCTCATCCTCTCTAAGAGCCCCAATAATACAAATAGCTGCACCTGCAGCCATCATACCAATACCAGCAGTGCAAGCATAAGAATTACCTCTCTTAACTAACTCAGTTTTTTCCACTGGTAACATCAAAGCCATTGACGAAGCAATAAAGTAAACAAGAATAAGATATTGTGACCTCATGATTTTCTGTTATTATTGTGTAAATATCTTTTTCCAAGTCCAATTGTTTCCCTATACTTGCATTCAGATTCAACCATAGGAGGATTTCATCCCTTTATAATGGCTATTCTAGCTCACATGCATTCTTAAATTTATCACCCCCTGAACAATTGTTATCTTATCTACCTGTATAATAATAGTAGTATTGGTGGAAGTGAAATCAGAAAAAGGTGAATCAGACGAAAGTAAATCGGAGGAAAGAAAATCAGCAAGCTATAAAACAACAGTAATAGGAGAACTCAACAAAAGATGCATCTACTTCTAAGAGGGAAGAATGTGAAATCAGTTGCAAGAACTGCCAAGGCGGATCTATGCATTTCATGCAAGGATATCGGTTATAAAATAGAACCGAGAGCCTCTGTGAACCGAACTGAAACTGAACTTTGGCGCCGTACGCGGCTGATAATAACCTAATTATAGTGGTGGCTGTAGATAAGTGGAGATATGTCGAAATCAGCTACTATCTATGACAGCTTTGGTTCCGCCCTATTCCCTTCAATTTCTTGGGGTATTTTCAATATACCATGAAAGTCGTCTAAGGATACAAAGGTACCGATAGAAGTTCTACGGAAGTAGATGCTGGTTCGGAAATCATAACTAAATTACTTACAAAGATGCCAATTTATGCCCTTTCTATTGGGCTCAATGGATTGTACACCATAATAGGAGGGATTGATCCTTGGAAAAACATGAAGAGGTTGGATAAGACATATAGATACAGTGTCGAACTACCTTTCCCGGACCCTCGTGATGGTATTGTCATGGAATATAACAGTAAAGGCTACGTAGAATACGGAAACGAAGCTAAGGAGACGGTAAACGATACTCCTTCGTTTCCATTCAGAGTAAAACTAGACCTTTCGAAGGTTAGAGCTAGCAGCCTGTTTGTCAATCTTCTCCGGATTCACCCTGATGGAGCCATAGATGTCAGTGTAAACCATTTTCCCCTTGGTGGTCCAAAGACACACTTGGGAATTCAAAAACATACCAACAATTATAAGGCTGATTTTGTAGAGTACTTCGATGTTGAAGGTAATAAACTCGATCCTTGGGCATTAGGTGGAAACCAGCATGACCGTCCTATGAGCATAGAATGAAGGTGGCATCTGTTATCATCTACTGAAGCAGACAACAGAGCAAGGTGTTAAGATGTAAAAGTCAGATTCAATTGGAAGTTTAAGGGACACCAAGAGGTGCTAGACGTATCTCTCCAGATCATGTCCCTTTGTTATGAACTTTCAGCTATTTTACTACGGTTTACACTTCCATTCTTTCAACGTAGATTAATACACATAATAATTAGAACGTAGAGACCGAGAAACGTATAAAAGAGAAGTAAACACATAAGTCGTTAATGCGTGTTTTCCACCACGCCAGATTGTAGAAATCTAGATAGTACATAGACACGGCATATGGTGCAATTGCCGAAGCATAATGTAAATGTAATAGGACGAGCCAAGTCGAGGTATGGATATCAGGAGGACATGAAATTAGTTTTGATATCCATTCATGGATCCCGTCAAATGAGTATTCATAAAATCAAGGGGAGGTTGCTGTTGCTGATATAATGGACCCAGCGGTCCGCTTTGTTGTCTGGGAAGAGCTTGCAAGTGTTGCAGTTGCAGTTGAGGGGATTGTGTTTGTAAGTTGAATTGGCTCGAGTTAAGACTCATGTCGGGAGAACTGCTAGTGGCACCTCCAGATCCTGAATCATCTTTTGATTGCTGTTTACCTCTACCACGGATGCCCTTGTTAGAGTTCTTGTAAAGATCCTTGAAGTAAATCAAAAGCTCCTTCTCATCAGGGGGTAGATTGTTGATAGCTGGACCACTCAACTCTGCCAATTTTTGAGTCAAGTGATTCAAGGTATTCAAGTGGAACCGATTTTGATGAGATTTCAAGTTACCCAATTGCGTGAATGATTTGTCACAACCGTCAAGCTTACATTCATACGGCTTCAAATTCTCGTGTGTAAGCTTATGTGCAGCCAAGTTACCTTTACGGCTAAACGAACGGTTACATACGTCACATGTGAATGGTTTCTCTCCAGTGTGTAATCTCAAGTGGGTTCTCAAATTTCCACCCTGTGTAAACTTCTTATGACAGTAATTGCACTCGAATGGTTTATATCCAATATGAGATCTGATGTGAACCTCCAAATGAGTCGACTGGGTGAAATATTTGAAGCAGTAAGGACATTGCTGGTTCTTGTGTTTTCTCCGCTTACCTCTGGATTCTTCATCATCGCCTAACTCTTCTTCCTCCAATTCGTCTTTGGGCCGCACTTTGCTGGGTTTATCTACTCCTCCTACTAAGCTGACAGGACGAGGTAAAACTCCACCATCAAGATCCTCTTTATCCCTGGAAAGTGAGAAGTTTGGAGAACCGAGAATGCTTCCGTCAGGGGCCTGCTGGATAGGATTAGTTATTCCTTTTTCTCTAGCTTGAATGACCAACATCAACTGGTCAATTTTTGTGGCTCCGAGTAAAGGACGTCCATCTTCAGACTTCACATACTGTTGTGCGGGAACCAAGCTATTGTCGTTGCTAGCTCCTTCCATTATCGGAGACTTCAAAGGCTGTACAGGTTGATTTGGCTTCCGAGAGTGGGAGTTCTTCCGTTGCTTCTGTGGCTTTCCTTTCCGAGTTGCTTCTTTCATATCAGCTGAACGTTCCGGCAGAAGTGG
Organism: Scheffersomyces insectosa; assembly: GCA_030572575.1. NCBI lineage: Eukaryota > Fungi > Ascomycota > Pichiomycetes > Serinales > Debaryomycetaceae > Scheffersomyces > Scheffersomyces insectosa. The sequence continues at coordinate 47,978 of JAJMAO010000083.1, forward strand.
GTATGTCTGTACATATTGTTGTGATTGTTGATAAGGCAGATGTACTGGCTGCAGTTGCTGATGATGTTGCTGCTGCTGCTGCTGCTGTTGTTGTTGTTGTTGCTGTTGTTGAGTATAGAAATTAGCGTTTTGTTGGTTTCTCATTGTAACGTTCGGCAGGAGAGTATTTCCATACCCAAGGGGAGCGGAGCCAGCATTAGAATAGTTTCCGTTGTACTGATATTGGTTTTGGTTTTGGTTTAGGTTATGACTTTGATTCTCGGTCTGGTTCTGGTTTTGAATTGGAGCGTTCTGGTAGTTCTGGAACAAACGCTGAGGAACTTGTGGTTGTGGTAATATCTGCTGGTTAGCTTGTGGTTGCTGAATAGACTGCTGGTTTTGCTGTTGGGTGTATATTGGCTGCTGCTGAGTCTGTTGCAGTCTCTGGTATTGTGGAGAGTATTGAGCTTGATTCATCCTGACGTTGTAGCCGGTAGGAGATGTTTTTGGTGATTGAGGTTCGTCGTTATATTTTGCAGAAGATCTTGAGGACATTGATGATGTTGGAGAAAGATGGTCCTTATCAGCCCCCGGAACGTTTAAATTGCTAATTCCTCCAATGTTCGACTTCTTATTCACAATACTATCGCGAGCAGTATCCTTTGGACCCTTACTATTCACACCTTTCTGCTGCTTTGACAGGTCAAAGATATTCTCTCTAAGCTGTTGCTTATTTTGATCAAATATATCTTCTCTGAGCTTTGTAGTTCCCATAGAAGCCCCCGAATTAGCTGTCGCTATCGACATTCTGTGGTTGGCGATATTAGTTTTATCGCTACCGTCACTAGGTATTCTCTGTCCTCTCAAAGTTTGCAGATCACTAATTATCTTCAATATAGAATCACGTCTCTGCTCATTACTCATATTACTCATATTATTCAAATCAATACTACCATTAGAGATCATTCCAGCAATGAAATCACTCAAGCTGCCGTTGAATCCTCCAATAGATCCATTGAATCCTCCTATGGAGTTATTGTTGTTACTATCGTTCCACATTGACATATCAAGAGATCCAAACTTAGACCGTATCCCTGGGGTCTTAGGATCTTGTTGCTGTGGTTGGTTCTGGGTATTCTGCGGGTTTTGAGGGTTTTGCTGTTGGTTCCATGCCAAAAGATTGCCTAAACTTTCTTTACTTAAAAGATTTTCGATATCATCGAGAGATATCACATCTGGAATACCCTGCTGTGAAATAGATGGAAAGATGGATAACAGGCGCCCTCTTGTAGGATTGTTACTTCCAGCCGCTGTTTTAGAGGAGTTGGTGTTGTTGTTATTGTTATTCGAGGCACCTGAAGGATTAGTACCATTGTTGGTCCCTGCTCCTCCAGAGCCATAGGTGACGCCTGTATTGGCGCCACTGTTCCCACCAGCAGAATTGCTGCTGGATTTGTTCAGTGGTTCACTTATCAGGTTTCCTGTTGAGCCAGGAATCTGAATAAGCGAACTGAAAATGCTATTTGAACGGGAAGAGTACGAATTTCCACTATTGCTATTGTTAAGACCTTGTCCTGCTCCGCCACCAGTGTCGAACTGGTCTGATCCTCCTCGGAGCTGGGAGCTGATTGGTGGAGGTAGGAAAATGCTGTCTCCCCTTGGTCTTACTATGACGTTCGGAGGCTGCTGTGCTAGTGATGATGGTGGAATATTGAGGCCTGTTGTGGAATCTCTGTGATTCATGTAATACGAGGGATATGTGTTATCTATTGGTTGCTGTTGTTGTTGTTGTTGTTGTTGCTGCTGTTGGTGGAGAGGAGGGCCCTGTTGTGATGAAGGTTGTTGAGCTGACCGCTGTAGCACGCTTCCGTGCTTAGAAGTGCTCAACAACGGATCCTTTCCACTGTTAAGGGTATAGCCTCCAGATGAATTGGGTGGAGACGCTGATATTATGTTGCTATTGGGATTGACATTACTGTTACTACCATTGGCATTGCTGCTGATGTTTCCACCATTGTTACTATTGTTATTTCCTCCGACGTTTGCTGCGTTCAGGTAATTGTTAAGCAACGAGCTGATCAGATCCTGACGGCCCGTGTTGAAGATGAAGTTGGACTGAAGGGCGTTACGTGAATGTGGATCTGCCGAGTCGTTGGAAGATGTATTTGATGGAGCAACAGGCCCTGGAGGCGGGGTGTTCCGATGGTGTAGTCTTGAGGACGACGATACTGCTGATTTTCCCATTCTGGTGTAGTTAGAAGTGGATGGTGGTTGTGAAGTATGTGTTGAACAAGATAAAGATCAATGTATGTATTGATAACCAATGAGATGATGCAGAAGTTACTTGTCGTTATCAGCTGAACGGATCTAATGATCGGTGTATGTTGTAGACTGTAGTTATTACGGCTATCACAGCTTTTATGGTTGTAACTGATGGTCCGGATATGTGTCAGCGATGTGATGGGCTGTGGATGGATGTCAATCGGGTGTGTAAAGGCGTCTATGAGTGGTGTTTCACGGTAGCTATTGAATGAGGATGCGTTGTTGTGTGCTTGTGTGTTGGTGTATGCTGCTTTGTTGACGGCAATTCGATCAGTATCGAAAGAATGAACTATCACGATTATGACACCGAGTATCAACAACGATATGTCGATTGCTACTACAATAACACGGTTTGCCACAGGGAACTACGGTCACGTTGTCACGTTATCACAAGGTCGCTTTCAACGGACTATCGACAACTTCAATGGATTCAATGAACACTCAGACGACAAACTCCGACTTGGGTTGATGTCATTCACTTTCGGCGGACAACGGCTGAGAGTGGAGTGGGTTGAACGCCGTGGTGTTGATGGCGAGGGATAACGCTGGACTCTAAATATGGGAGCGTACCGCAGGCAAATACGGTGCCTGGGATGGAATGGATGTAATGGTGGCTGTTCTGGAGTGATCGGAGGCGCCAGAAACAAGATGGAACTGTAAACTGACACTACGGCTATGTGGAAGCGAAGTCAGTGTACGAGGGATGTTTATGCGTGGACGAGGACAGTGGTACGGCGATACTGTTTGTACTACAACCCGCTACGAAGTGATTTACAAACTGTGTGCTAATGCTTGTGCTGTGTTGCTTGTTTCAACAGACGCTGCAACGCTAAAAAGAAAGGAACGAACAAGCACTCAGAAAAAGAAACCGCCAGGAACCACTTCAACCCTGTTTCAATGTACAGACTACAACAATTAGTGGTAACAGAGGGGTTTGTGTGGAGGAACGGACTCAGCCAAGAGACAAGCAATCACCACCACGAAAAACGATGGCCACCACGAGCGAGCGGAACAGAGAGGAAACAGCGGACGCAATGGGACGAGAGGTGCGGTGAAGAGGGCTTTGGCGATGAGTGACGGAGTGACGGAGTGAGCGTTGGGGGTCATGGGGCATGGGTCATAGCGAGAGCACAACGTATACATCACCAGCAAGACATATATAGGGCTTAGGAGATACAGAGATCTACACTGGGACCATCACGGCATGGAATCACACAAGACGTGTAGCCAGTGTCATGAGTCCCATCGGGGTCACAATGCGAGATTAACGGCTAGAGATAACGGGCTAGCGGTGGAGGAAGCCGTTCCAGCGTCGGACTACAGCAGCGTTTCATTGCAAGCAGAGCAGCTCCATGGCACAACGGGGCTAGACAAGACAGTGAACAGATGATGACTTTCACAGCAATGAAGACAACAATTGCGGTTTTATGGAGCACAATCACAACACCGACAAGATTAATTATAAAATTAACATACAATATAGCACACACAAGCAATAATATTGGCGAATGAGTCGATGCAATTCCGGACCAGTAACGACAGTAGCCCAGAACACCGTCATGGGGATGACTGTCCAAGGATAATAACGCAAAGGTAGCCAGTGGGAGAAGGGTTTCCAGTGATACTTAGTGTAGAAATGCACTACTAATAATTATAATGGGAATAATACGGTAATAATTATCCATTGCAAATCCCTTTAATGAGATCTTCGTCATACTATCCCACTAAGAATACCTGCTTAGAACTGATACGACTACGCTGAGAATGACTATTTAAGAATATTATTCTTCGGATACTGTAATTATGGCCTTTATTATCTTTATTATCACCATACGGAATTCTAAACATCACACTTGCAACTTAATACCCCCTTGAACTGCTCCCCGTTTCTCTTGTATTTTGCCTCTTCTTTGCCCCCTCACCAAGCTTGCATTACTCCAACTTCTCCACTATAGCATTGTATCTCGCAACTCTCTCTCCATTCACAGTGGTTCATTGAGCTTGGAACATACCGCATTGGGACTCGACCCCGCTATCACCGATATTGCAGGGACTCCAGAATTGCTGTCTTCTTCCCGTACTGTCAAGCCTTGTTCGGAGTCGTCATAGCCACCATCAGATCTTTCCTTGCGCTTAGGCACCATCGCCGGCATCCGAACCCTCCCCGTCCCCATCATCTCCCCATAGTCTAATCTCCTCTTGCCTCCTTATCGTTCTAAGCCTGTGTATGACGTCAGTCGACGATGAGGTCATGGCCATTTGAGCTGGAACACGTGATTCATGCGTGGCGATCTTATCGTAAGTTTGTGTTATTTCAGTACTCTGGAGGTGGGGTCAATGTGTAGGTGAAATTTATGGAATATAGTTGCTAATGCTTGAGCTATTGTGGAAGTTTCGGAAACTGAGTGGCCATCACCGAAATGTGTATTTCTCTACATGCTAAGATTAGTTGGGTAAAAATTAAAATTAATAATCGGAATAATCATTATAGATCCCGTGACGGGGAAACTTCGTCATTGGCTGCTAATTATTTCTTCTATATGGTTTTCACATTGGACATTCGGAGTACTTTGATGTTCTCGATCATCCCATGTAGACACTCTTGTAGATTTTCTAAATTGCCGTTGTCGCCAGGACTCTTGACATAGAACGATGGTTTAACATCCGCAGACTGTTGAAGGTACACTATCTCGTGCAAGTGGTCCATGAAGCGGAGCGCCAATTTGAGAAATCTGCCGTATTTCTTTGCATTAGCAGCCAAATGGTCAAAGTCGCTGATGAGAAGTGACAACATCAAGTTCTTAATCAAATTGGACATTTCTACCTTCGTCATGGAATCAACCTTAACAAGACCAAGCTTGTTATAGTACTCGGTGAAACGGCTATCGACATTTGCAGCCGTTAACAACTTGGTCTTATCGCCTATTTCTTCGTTGATCTTCAGAAGCTCGTCTCTAAGGGCCCGTTTTTCAGTTTCTTGATTTCTCGACGTGTCACCAGTAGTTTTTGTTTCTTCATGAGCTTCGCCAACGGTAGCTGATACTGTCGTCTTTTGGAATTGACTTTCCTTGACCTTCTGTTCATCCTGTGCTTCATTCTTCTCGTTCTTGGCTTTTTCCCATTTAAATTCACGAAGTAATTCTTCGAAGTTCACCTTAAGCTTGTCGAATTCTTTGTTGAGAGCCATGTTTTTTGCCTTCAAATCTTGATTTTCACTCTTCAATAAAAGATCGATTTCCTGCTTGTCGCCAAGTTTCATATCTGAGAAGTCAACGGAGTCAAGAGTAATATCTATAAGGTTCAAATTATCGGCTGAGTTCTTTTCCTTGGATGCCACTAGCTCCAACTCTCGTAACCTATTCTTTAAAGCATCATTTTCGCATTTAATCAGTTGTGATTCCTGTTTCAACTTTTCCATTTCATTCACCAATCCAATTATACTATCATTATCAGTATTCACTTCAGCATTTGTAGCATATTGATTTACTTTTGGCCCAGTTTCAGTGGTTGCGGAGTATAACTTCGAATTTATTTCCTCTTGGGAGTGTGGTGGAGTTGTCCTTGGTGTGTCTTGATCTATTGTTAAGTGTCTTTCCATGGCTTGATCCATTTCCTTGAATCCATTGCTGAAACTGCCATTGTGGTCAATACGTCCTTTTCCTTCGACAGCGGTGTCAAGTGGGGCAATCAAGCTGAGATTGTCTTCTTCATCTGAGAAGTCGTGATTGATGGGTTTACTGTGTGTTCTGAAAGGCGTTTGAAATGTTTGCTTTTTTGAGGAAATGTTCTTATCTATCTTTTTCGGTTGCTCCTTTTGCTCTATTAAAGTCTTTAAAGTAGTTTTGATTTGGTCCCCAAAGTTGCTGTCCAACAATTTGATTACTCCACTATACAAATCATCCAAGCTATATTTTTCCTGATTGGCATCGTGTAGGTTTACTCTATTTAAAGAATGTACCAAGTCGTTTATAGTATCTTCGTCATTTTTTGATTCATCAATGTCTGGTAGTATGTTCTCATGGGAGAATCTGCTCCATTTTGGGTTTACTCCCTGCTTTGGAAGAAGCGGAGTAGAATGAGAAGAGAACAACGACGACATGTTGGCGGCATTCTTCTTGCCATTTCCAGTTCCTTCGGATTGTCTATTGGTAACTTGTGCGTTGATTTTAGATTGAAGAGGGGAAGTTAAATGGTCGTAGCTTCGCTTGTAAGTTTTGGCCAAGTTGGAGCTCTTTTCTGTATTAGTCGTTTTTGGCAAAGGGTCTTTATTCTCTTTGTCTATTACTTGAGCCAACTTGAGTAAGATAGAAGTGTCATGAAAAGTTTGGCTTGCTCTTGGCGACATATCGAACGTTGTAGCTGTGATATCCGACTCGCTTTCCTGAGAAAGATGGAAATACGATTCTGATATTGGTTGTGAAAGGTCTTCAGTCATAGTTGTAGATTGTTGTAGTGAAATGTCTGTAGAATTGAGGGACTTTTGTGAAGTTTAAAACCGTCTTTTTTATCTCAATCTGTTCTATCGGTTGTTCTTAAAAACGCTGTCTTTGCTGAAAACTAATCAATCAACGCTTCTTTTATGTCTACTTATGTCTTCTTCAATATCGTTCGAACAATGCTTTCCACTGAACTCAGACCCTTATTTTTTCTGAGCTTTTTCTCTCTTTTTTGGTTCGTCAATCACTAACAAAGGTCCTCAACTGTATCACCACAAACGTATAATATTATTCACTTTACTAACCTTACTTCTGTCACCTTGAAGCTCTTCTTCTCCCACTAACAAATCCGTACATTAGCGTTTTATATTTACAGGTTACGTGCGTCTTTGTAAACAACGCGAAAAAGAGCGATTTGGCCGAAAAGGGAAGTAACTATTAGGCGTGGTAGCGCTGTGGGAGATGTGAGAGGGAATGAGAGAAGAGGTGATGGGTGGGTAGAAGTCGGATCGAATTGGCTGTTTGGGCATATGGGTATTCAATTGGACAAAGTATGAAGGAAAGCGTTTAATCAGTAATTCAATCTGCATTACTGATCTTTTCTTTTTATTTTGAAGTAATCATACATGCTTAGAGTGTGCTATTAAATACGTTTCTGAAATCTTCAACCTCCAGTTTTGCACCCATTTCATCAGAAACTAAGCATATAACCAAATTATACCCTTTTGACAAAAATAGAATCTACAATTGTCTCTCGATATCCCAGTTATGCGCATTGCCCTCTCCATCCTCCTCTCTCTTCTTTATCCTGGTCTACAGCTCTATCAACACATCAAGTAAACCCCATCCATCTCTCATCGCGTATGGTAGCGCCTCGGTATACGCACTACTTTTCAATGATGGCTTCTAAAATTTTTAAGATCGAAGTTACTAATGATTTAGAGAGTTAGAACGGCGTATAATAAGGCACGATAATTAGACTAAGACAAGATGGCTGATATTGCTGAAGACGTACAAATGGCCGAAGAAAGGGTCGAAGAAGAACAACAGGAACAAGAATACGATTTGGACAAAATCAAGTTGTTACCTGGTGCTTCTGAGGATGGTACTGCTGCTTCGTTCCAGATAATCGATGAGGACCACACCTTGGGAAACGCCTTACGTTACATCATCATGAAGAACCCAGAAGTTGAGTTCTGTGGTTACTCCATTCCACATCCTTCTGAGAACAAATTGAACATCAGAATTCAAACTTACGGTAACATTTCTGCTGTGGAAGCTTTGCATCAAGGTTTAGATAACATGTCTGAATTGTGCTCTGTTATTGAGGACAAATTCAGCGAGAAGATCGAAGCCGGCGGTTACAAGACCACTGAGCCATAATTGTGATCAAAAAGAGTACCGATAAGGTCCTATCATGTAAAGCATCCTCAAACGGAAAAAGACTCATCACGCCTCGAAGAAGAATAGTTCAAGCATGTTTCCAGTATATGGAATACTTCAAGTACAAAAACCTCATAATGACATCATAGATACTTGAGATTCGACTTGAAAAATGTCAATATATCTCATCACTCAAGATAGTGCATTCGTCAATTTCCAATTTGCATCTCGACTTTGATAAGTCGAACTTCCATTTTTCACGTTATTACTTCTACTTCTTTTAGATATAATAATGCTTTGTAATATATTTCAGTTTGTTCAGGATGTTACTGCAGCAGTAGAGTGTCAAGAGCTAAAAAGTATCTTAAAAGTAGTATATTCCAGCACCATACCTATTTCCGGGGGCATTGCTCTAACTGTGTATTCCATGTTCGTTTTCAATGTGATACGTATATCTACATTACTACGCAAACCCTCTGGTTCCATGTATTACGTACCTCGTATATCAAATGGCATATTTTTTCGTTTCCAAATCACATAAACAGTTGCAAAAGAAATGAACTATTCAAGAAAGCCAGAAATGTAGAAGAATGACACTTTTCTGATATATATGGCACAATTGAAAATCACAACCACACTAGCTTATCGCATTATGACAGGCACGTATCAATCTCTTCTCGTCTAGTCCCCACGATATCATTGAGTATTTATGAGAATCTACTTACAATGCATATTCTATTACAATCCCACACCGTAGTTACTCCTTTCCCAATAAATATCATAACACTTCTTAATACAAGCCGCCTTATCTTGATACCAATATACAATATATTAACACATTCAAGGGTACACATACTCAGTATATACTCACGGCAACACTCACACCAATATTAACACTCACACTAACACTCACACACTCACGTACTTCTTCCCAACACATATTCCCAGCCGTTGAGCTCTCTTTCCCGATATGGAAGTCGACCTCATCACCATCGCTTAAAAAATTGCTTTTGATTACAAAATTTTTTTTTTCGCTACTATAAAGGATTAGCCAAATCCGTTTCAGATATTTACTGGCAAAAAGCTCTTCTCTTTTCCATACAAGTTTATCAGGTTACCAGTAATCACAGAAATACCACTAACAAGATGTCTTTTAACTACAACAACGGTGACTACAGAGGCGGCAGAGACCAGTCCTACGGCGGACAAGGCGGCTACAAGAACGACAACTACGGAAGACAATCTGGTGGCTACGGTGGTAGAGGTGGCGGCAGAGGCTACAACGACAGAGTCGAATTGACTACTCCAGAGTGGGACATTGAGTCTCTTCCAAAGTTCGAGAAGAACTTCTACGAAGAAAACGCAGCTGTTACTGCTCGTTCTGACAAGGACATCGCTGATTTCAGAAAGGAACACCAAATGAGTGTCATTGGTGACAACATCCCTCACCCAATTACCTCCTTCGATGAGGCTGGTTTCCCAGATTACGTTTTGAAAGAAGTCAAGGCTCAAGGTTTCCCAAGTCCAACTGCTATTCAATGTCAAGGTTGGCCTATGGCTTTGAGCGGTAGAGATATGGTCGGTATCGCTGCTACTGGTTCCGGTAAGACTTTGTCTTATTGTTTGCCAGCTATTGTCCACATCAATGCTCAGCCATTGTTGAGTCCTGGTGATGGTCCTATTGTCTTGGTTTTGGCTCCTACCAGAGAGTTGGCTGTTCAAATTCAACAAGAATGTTCCAAGTTCGGTTCCTCTTCTAAAATCAGAAACACTTGTGTCTACGGTGGTGCTCCAAAGGGTGCCCAAATCAGAGATCTTGCTAGAGGTGTTGAAATTGTCATCGCTACCCCAGGTAGACTTATCGATATGTTGGAGATGGGTAAGACTAACTTGAAGAGAGTTACTTACTTGGTTTTAGATGAAGCCGACAGAATGTTGGATATGGGTTTCGAACCTCAAATCAGAAAGATCGTCGACCAAATCAGACCAGACCGTCAAACTTTGATGTGGTCCGCTACTTGGCCAAAGGAGGTTCAAAACTTGACCAGAGACTACTTGAACGACCCTATCCAAACCACCATTGGTTCTTTGGAATTGGCTGCCTCCCACACTATCACACAAATTGTTGACGTTATCTCCGAGTACGAGAAGCGTGACAGATTAGTTAAGCACTTGGAGACAGCCACTGCTGACCCAGATTCCAAGGCTTTGATCTTCGCCTCCACCAAGAGAATGTGTGACGAAGTTACTTCATACTTGAGAGCTGACGGATGGCCTGCATTAGCCATTCACGGTGACAAGCAACAGAGTGAAAGAGACTGGGTTTTGAAGGAGTTCAAGTCCGGTAAATCTCCTATCATGGTGGCTACTGATGTTGCTGCCAGAGGTATTGGTATGTTTATTTTACGATTTTACGATTACTAACGACTTTTTTATTTAGGTATTCTTGGGTTAATGGGGCATTGCGGAGTATTTTGGTTTGCTTGCATTCTGCAAGTCAACAATTAGTACAAGTCTACTCAGCAGGAGCATGAATAGCAATAGGGAACAAGCGTCGGGAATGGAAAAGAAAAGAAAAAAAGAAAACAGAGGTGATCTGAAAGTGCTGGTCATTTTCGAAAAAAGATCTTCCTCAATATCGACGCGGAGAGAGAGTAATTTATTTCATATTTTGGAAAGCATTGAAAACGATCTATAATGTTGAGATCTCGATAGGCAGAGTAATTAATTCAGAAAGTTCTTGAAGAGGATGGAGTGAGTTAGCAAAGCATTAACAGCCTTGAGTTTAGCTAACGCCGCAAATCATCAGTAAGGGACCATTAGGAATGAAACTTGAATAAGGCAGCCTAGGGAAATACGAATATACTAGATCGCTGTAACAAATTCAATTTGTTATTGTGATTGTTGTATCAGAAGTTGTTTCTTGAGATTGAATGTTATATATATGTGCTTTTCTTAGTATGATCATCAATAAATGAATCCTCTCTAATTTTTTATTTCAATTCGTCTTCGTCCTGAGGGTCCTGGACTTTGTTTAGGATCCCACGATTGACTTATACTTCTGTAGTAACTTCACAAGAATATCTCACTAAATTGAAATGGTCGCTTACTTTGCATGGGCCCAAATACTAACAATTCTTCTAGATGTTAAGGGTATTAACTACGTTATTAACTTCGATATGCCAGGTAATATTGAGGATTACGTCCACAGAATCGGTAGAACGGGTAGAGGTGGTGCTTCTGGTACTGCTGTATCTTTCTTCACTGATGCAAACTCCAAGCTTGGTGGTGACTTATGTAAGATTATGAGAGAAGCCAAGCAAACCATCCCACCTGAGTTACAAAGATTCGATAGAAGAAGTTTCGGATCCCACATCAGATATGGTGGTGGCCGTGGTGGCCGTGGTGGCCGTGGTAGAGGTCGTGGTGGATACGGTGGTGGTAATAGAGGTTACCAAACCGGTTCCAACAGTTCTCCAATGGGTAACCGTCGTTTCTAAGTTTGGTATACATATATAGAGCCAAATTTTCTTCCTAGAGTTATTGCATTTTTATTTCGTCTAATATTTATTTCAAATATATAATTTGCTATATTCTTAGTATACCCGTCAAACGGTGATGTGAAATATTGAGATAGTTTGGGTTTTTATAAAAGCTCATATTGAAAACGCTAAGTTTTGTTGTGAATGCATGATGGGTAATATAAATTTGGAAGTGAAAGTCTTTCGGATCGGAATTGTCATTCTAGCATCCGTTAAATATTTGTTCCTCTCACAGAAACTTTAGTATGTCGTAACCTTATTCTTTTAGTAAACAATTTCAGGTTTTTAAAATAGTGTAGGCAACTTCTAGCAATTTGCACCCAATTTTGCAGTCGCAAAAATTAAAAACCAATGTGCGGAACGGGATTTTTCTTCCAGCATCCGCTGTCATTCTCGAACCTCTTAGGTATTTAAGAAGCCAGGAATTAATGTATCAGGAAGTATGTTGCTCTATTCGTCTCTTTCATAAGATTGCTGTTCTTATATTCGTTCGTCCGGTGGTAATACCAGTTGAAATACTCTTGGATGTTTGGTTATTGCAAAGGCTACACCTTGAATGCCAAAACTCCCATTGCGTATTGCATCACTGCTTACTATCGTCATTTCTCAAGTAAAAGCTTAAAACAATGTGCAAGAATTTCTTAGTAGGTCATCTCCTCTTTCTCCTGAATTTATAGACATATAGCCATATTTCCGGAACTCGGAGTTGTTGTTATTTCTTCGGGACGGATCCTTGTTTCTTTACGATGCACCCATCTCCTACTAAGTTCTCATACCCTGGAATATTTTTTAACTCGAGACTATTTGGATCTGAATACTCTTTTCAACATGTGGTCTTTTGAACTTCTCTGGGATATGGTATAAAAGGGGTTTAATTTCCTCCGTCTTCTTCGTCTTTTCGATTTTGTTAAATCATATCAATCAATTGCTTGTGTTGAGTTAATTTTAATTTACACTTTGACAAATTGCCAAAATCGATTTAAGTAATGTCTTCTCAAATCGAATACAAGAAGTTAGGTGCTTCAGGATTATCCATTTCTCCAATTATTGTTGGATGCATGTCGTACGGTAAGAAGTACTGGGGTGACTGGGTTATTGAAGATGAGGAGAAAATCTTCAAGATCTTGAAGAAGTGTTATGACAATGGCATGAGAACTTTTGACACTGCTGATGTCTACTCCAATGGCCATTCAGAAGTCATTTTGGGTAAATTCCTCAAGAAATACAACATTCCAAGAGACAGAGTCGTTATTTTGACTAAATTCTTCAGTACTGTTGATACTAGCGTCCCAGAGTTTGATGCCATGAGAGAAGCGGCAGAATACCCTTCTTTTGAATATGCCAACTCCAAGGGTTTGTCAAGAAAACATGTTCTTGATGCTGTCAAAGGCTCGGTCGAAAGATTGGGTACCTATATCGATGTCTTGCAAATTCATAGATTAGATAACACTGTCCCTAAGGCAGAAATTATGAAAGCTTTGAATGATGTAGTATTGGCTGGTCATGCTAGATACCTTGGAGCCTCTTCCATGAAAGCTGTCGAATTTGCAGAGTTGCAATATATTGCTGACAAGAATGGTTGGTTCAAGTTCATCAGCATGCAAAATTACTACAACTTACTCTATCGTGAAGAGGAACGTGAAATGATTCCTTTCTGTAACAACAACGAGTTAGGAAAAGTTGGTTTGATTCCATGGTCTCCGATTGCTCGAGGAATTTTAGCTCGTCCTGTTGGAGCTCAATCTACTAACAACAGAACCGCTGCAACTGATGTCTACCAAACTTATTTTGGTTTGGGTAACAACTCTAAAGCTGATGATGAAATTATCAACAGAGTTGAAGTACTTTCAAAGAAGCACGGAGTCAGTATGGCCACTATTGCCTCTGCTTGGGTCTTAAGCAAGGGAGCATTCCCAATCATCGGTCTCAATTCCGAAGCTAGGGTTGACGACGCTCTCGGGGCACTTACCGTGAGGTTGACAAAGGAAGACATTGCATACTTGGAAGAGCCATATCAACCTAAGAGAGTCTTCGGCCATGAGTAAGCTTGACTTCACCAACTATCACACAATCTTAAATCCAACTCAGGATAATTTATTTACCTTTTATAAAATGAAATAGAATGGTACCATAAATTATGAGCTACTTTATTGTGCCCATTATAGCTTACCTCAAATAAAATATTTCAAGTTCGGTCTTTTTACTTTCTAAATAAGCACATGGCGAGAATTCTTAGCCATAAAAGATTTTTTTCAGCCTTATGAAGCAAGACAATTTTACTGTCGTATTGGGTTGTTTCCATCCCCAAACTCCCATGAAAATGACTGAAGATCACTATAGAGAATTTTCTGAATCGATAGTAGTCGCATGGAATACATTCTCTCATCTTGTGGTAGGAGTAATCTCCACACCAGAGCCTTTCAATTTTCTGCAATGTCCTAATTTCTACCTTGGAAACATATTTTGAAAAATAAGGCTCTCAGCAGCCTTCTTTAAATCCTGGCTATGTGAAGTGACTTGAAAAGTTTGAGTAAAAAAAAGATCATTAATTGAATTATCAAAGAATTGAAGGTTCGCATGCATTTGCAATTTTTAAATTCGGTGTTTATTTGTTATAATACCGAGAATGTTGGAATCTGGTTGTAAGCAATAAACACTCGGGCTCATTATTGTTTCAGTTACAAGATTTCGGTGTTAACAATCATATACATATATATATATATATATATATATATATCTTGACTTGTTGGGTATGTTATCAAAGTCTTTCACTTGTTGAACATACAGAAACAATAGCTGTAGAGCTTCAAAAATGTCCAGTCAAATTGTATACAAAAAGTTAGGTGCCTCAGGGTTGTCAGTTTCTCCAATTATTGTAGGGTGCATGTCCTATGGTAAAACATCCTGGAGAGAGTGGGTCATGGAAGATGAGGAGGAAATCTTCAAGATCTTGAAGAAGTGCTATGACAATGGTATCAGAACTTTCGATACTGCCGATGTTTATTCTAATGGTCACTCTGAGGTTATTTTGGGTAGATTCCTCAAGAAGTATGACATTCCAAGAGACAAAGTTGTCATTTTGACTAAATTATTTGCAATTATTGATACTAGAATTTCTGATTTCAATATGAAGACAGAATCACAGTACCCAGAATTTGAGTTCGCAAATAACAAGGGATTATCAAGAAAGCATATTTTCGATGCAATTCAGGGTTCTGTTGAGAGATTGGGGACTTATGTGGACGTCATTCAGGTCCATAGATTGGACGAGTCCACTCCCAAGAATGAAATAATGAGAGCCTTGAATGACGTAGTATTGGCTGGTCATGCTAGATACCTTGGAGCCTCTTCCATGAAAGCTGTCGAATTTGCAGAGTTGCAATATATTGCTGACAAGAATGGTTGGTTCAAGTTCATCAGCATGCAAAATTACTACAACTTACTCTATCGTGAAGAGGAACGTGAAATGATTCCTTTCTGTAACAACAACGAATTAGGAAAAGTTGGTTTGATTCCATGGTCGCCAATTGCAAGAGGTGTCTTATCGCGTCCAGTTGGTTCTCAGTCTTCTAATAACAGAACTGCAACTACCGATTCATTTCAAACATACATTGGATTAGGTACAAACTCGAAGGAGGAAGTCGAAATCATCAACAGAGTTGAAGAACTTTCAAAGAAGCACGGTGTCAGTATGGCCGTTATTGCTTCTGCGTGGGTCTTGAGTAAAGGTGCTTTCCCTATCATTGGTCTTAATTCCGAAGAGAGAGTGGATGATGCACTCAAGGCACTCACAGTGAAGCTTACTGATGAGGAAATTGCCTACTTGGAGGAGCCATATGAACCAAAGAACACATGCGGTATTGCCTAAAATGGAGAGAGTATATTCTAATTAGGTTTGAAAGTATGACACTATCCTGAGGTGGTATTCGCTATATTATTTTAAATCAGTAGCTTTGACGAACTTAGATCGAATAGAACATTTCTGAAATTGACAGAAAGCAGTTTTTCGTAGAGAATGATTTTCATTCATAGTAAACTTTTTTTTGAATTCTGATCTTTGGTTATTCTGCTTTGAGAAAATATCGATAATGCAAAATTCTATCCAAAATTATGTGTTAACCATATATTTTGAGCCTTAGAAAACGTGTTGTCGCAATGATATCCTGAAGCGTCTGAAGCGTCTGAAAATAATGAAAATAATGAGTTATTTGGGTATCCCTTGATCTCATATCTCGGACTTTAGTTTGGAATGTAGCAAAGCCCTTTCAAAAATAGCGGACGTGATTACCTTCCGGTGGAACTTTAAACAATCATAACAAAATTCTGGACGTCACTCTAGGCGACATGGAATCACAGAACCAAACCACATCCTGTTTCTTTTACAGTACTATTTACGAGCGCGTACAAGAAAAGTGCTTTTGACAGCTACGGCAATTATGGCCTGCACTCCGGAGTTCCTTAATATGGAAATTCGGTGATATAATAATACCGAAGAATATTTTTTCGGAGCCTGCGCTTCAATCGAACCCCCACACTCCTTCGGATTTTCAAGATTGGGTTCGGCGTTATACCAGCTATAAATATGATAGACACTCGTCAACTGTCTTTCTTTCTATTCAATTAACACAACACAAGTCACAGATACATTTTCTTAAGTGTAGACTCAACTCCATAGACACTAGCAAAAACTCTAACAAAAACGATGTCAGTTAAAGTTGAAAACAAAAAATTAGGTTCTTCAGGTTTATCCGTTTCTCCAATTATCGTAGGATGCATGTCTTTCGGTAAGAAATCTTGGGGTGATTGGGTGATTGAAGATGAAGAGAAGGTATTCAAGATCTTGAAGAAGTGTTACGACAATGGCCTCAGAACTTTCGACACCGCCGATGTCTATTCGAACGGTCATTCCGAAGTCATTTTGGGTAACTTCCTCAAGAAGTATGACATCCCACGAGAGAAAGTTGTCATTTTGACCAAGTTGTATGGTACAATTGATACTAGAATTTCTGATTTCAAAAGCAGGGTGACTGAATCACAGTATCCATCTTTTGAATTTGCAAACAACAAGGGATTGTCTAGAAAGCACATTTTCGATGCTGTCCAAGGATCCGTTGAAAGATTGGGTACCTATATCGATGTCATCCAAATCCATAGATTGGATAAAACAACTCCTAAGACTGAAATCATGAGGGCTTTGAATGACGTAGTATTAGCTGGTCATGCTAGATATATTGGATCTTCATCCATGAAAGCTGTTGAGTTTGCTGAGTTGCAATATATCGCAGACAAGAATGGTTGGTTCAAGTTTATCAGCATGCAAAACTACCACAACTTGCTCTACCGTGAAGAAGAACGTGAAATGATTCCATTCTGTGAGAATAATGAATTAGGCAAGGTCGGATTAATCCCATGGTCCCCATTGGCCTCGGGAATCTTAGCTCGTCCCGTTGGTGGAGAGTCTACCAGTAACAGAGGATTGCCACCTGCAGCTCTTGAGTTGTATTTTGGTTTGCGTCAAGACTCAAAAGCTGACAATGCAATTATTAACAGAGTTGAAGAGATCGCAAAGAAGCACAAAGTTAGCATGGCTTCTATTGCCACTGCTTGGTCCATTTCTAAGGGCGCCATTCCTATTCTTGGTCTCAATTCGGAATCCAGAGTTGATGATGCGCTTACGTCTCTCACTGTCAAATTGACTGAGGAGGAGTTTTCTTATTTAGAGGAGCCGTATGAGCCAAAGGGCCTTTTGAAGCAACTTTCCCAAAATTAAATATACTTCATGGTATTATTGTTCGGCTGTCAAAGTCCATCTATGCCATGTTGAGTTAAAAATCGGGCCCAATTCATTACTTCTTTAATTGTGCCACCCAACGTGGTTCCGTATGGGAAATATTATTTAGGTATTAATGAATGTCGAATCGTAGACCTTAAATGGGCCCTCTAGTGCATTTCACTGCTGTTACCTACCTGGGCACTATTGTATCCAAACCCCGCTGTAGTGTAAGCAATGTCAAGGGCTTCCCCGGGTTTTACTGGATTCGGGACCAATGTTGTGGTTCCGGAGATATTTCATCTCGGACTTTCCCAAACTGTATGTTCTCCGAGTTTATATTGTATATAAGCCTGATACTCAATTGAGTGCCGTTCAACCTGGCATCTCTCGAAGACCATGGGCAGCAACTTGGAGTGGGGTCAGCAGAGTGTTGATGGATCCCACGACATAAAAGGGAGAGAAATTGCTCCAAAATATGTTAATTCTTTCTCGCTTTATACTCACCACTCGTGAACTTCAATTGCTCACAATCAAAAAATCGAATACTCTCAGAAGCTGAAGAAAGATTAACAAAATGTCTAGTCAACTTGAATTTAAAAAATTGGGATCCTCTGGATTATCTGTGTCTCCAATTATCGTAGGATGCATGTCTTATGGTAAAAAGTCTTGGGGTGAATGGATCATTGAAGATGAAGAGAAAATCTTCAAGATCTTAAAGAAGTGTTATGACAACGGTATTAGGACTTTTGACACCGCCGATGTCTACTCCAATGGTTACTCTGAAGTCATTTTGGGGAAGTTTCTCAAAAAATTCGACATTCCAAGAGACAAGGTTGTCATCTTGACAAAGTTATTTTCTCCCGTTGACACTAGAAAGCCGGATTTCAACGCTTTTGCAATGGATTATCCTCCATACGAGTATGCCAACTCCCAGGGATTGTCAAGAAAGCATATCTTCGATGCTGTTACTGGATCGGTTGAAAGATTAGGTACCTATGTTGATGTCATCCAAATCCATAGATTGGACAAAACGGTTCCTAAGGCAGAAATTATGAAAGCTTTGAATGACGTAGTATTAGCTGGCCATGCTAGATACCTTGGTGTATCATCAATGAAGGCCGTAGAATTTGCTGAGTTGCAGTATATTGCTGACAAGAATGGTTGGTTCAAGTTCATCAGTATGCAAAACTACTACAACTTACTCTACCGTGAAGAGGAACGTGAAATGATTCCTTTCTGCAACAACAACGAATTAGGAAAGGTTGGTTTGATTCCATGGTCGCCAATTGCAAGAGGTGTCTTATCGCGTCCAGTTGGTTCTCAGTCTTCTAATAACAGAACTGCAACTACCGATTCATTTCAAACATACATTGGATTAGGTACAAACTCGAAGGAGGAAGTTGAAATCATCAACAGAGTTGAAGAGCTTTCTAAGAAGCACGATGTCAGTATGGCTGTTATTGCTTCTGCTTGGGTCTTGAGTAAAGGCGCATTCCCAATCATCGGTCTTAATTCCGAAGAGAGAGTTGATGATGCACTCAAGGCACTCACAGTGAAGTTTACTGACGAGGAAATTGCCTACTTGGAGGAGCCATATGAGCCAAAGAAGATATTCGGTTACTAGTAAATAGTAGATTGATCTATATTGGAAGTGGTAAGAATTTAGTCTTTATCCCATATGAATTTTAGCTTAACACGAAAGCATAATAAGATTATAAATACTAAAATTAAATCTTTGACTTATGGATTGCCTGCACTAAGAAATATACAAAAGAATGAAAATGTACTTTTCGTCAATTTTTGGCCAATTTAGTAAGCAACACGCTCTGCTGTCCACTAGTCCCAACAATAAAGTCTTCCAAAAGCACTGGTAGTTGATGATATTTTTACATTTGGTACACCGATGCACATAACTTGGTTTATAATCTGGCTGCGGCCATATCTAGCTGAAGCACCGTTCCTATTCTCCCACCTCAAGAATATTGCACCCAAAAATGCGCTGTATACAAAGTAGAATATACGAGATAACAGCTTTCGAATGTTATATGCAATCCCACTCATGTAGACGACGCACTCCTAAAAATGAGCCACAGCTCCTACACGACTAGATTAAACGGTACCCAATTCAAATGGGAAGACAAGAGCTCCATGTGCAATATCGTTCTTCAAAGTTGTCAAATACTAACCCAGAAATGCCATTTCTCTCAACTACTCAATTGAAGCAATTGTAACTAGCTATCATTCCCATTTGGGTTTTAATCCCTGGTCTCCCTCCATTGGTTATCCACATCACGTGATGTTTAACACACCGCTAGTTCAAAAAATCACATGCGTTTGATCTCCAATTGGCATGTGATCTCAGAAAAGGGGCGTGGACCTTTGCAGCCAACAATCTTGTGAGCCAACAGTTATTATCGTGTGAATCTAACTGATTGGATACCGATTCCGAGTTAGGTGAGGGCAGGACCGGGAGTTTGGGATCTGAAAAATTTCGACTATGATTCAAGAAATGTTCGTGTTTCTTTTCTTTCTTAATGTCCAGTAGTTGTTAGTAGCTGAATTGATATCTCTTCAAGCTTGAAGGTTATTGATTAGTTTAATTGCTTTTGCCCGCGTACCTGCTCCTATTAATCTTAGTTGCTTGCTCGCTTTTCTTGCATTGCTTCTTGCCCACCAATATAAGGTCTTGTGCGTTTCGTATTATAAGAACGGACAACGCTAAACAAGACTCTTGTTCTGCCACTGTCTTCCCACGACCTTCAACAGAACTCAACTAGCCACCACCTGCTACAACCCCAGGAATTGCGTAAAGCCGACTCAACCGACTTTTCACTCTCCTAAGCTGCTACGGTCACACGCCAACACCGCAGCCACTGAAAACCGTACCCCGTATTATTTGGTAAACATAAGTTTATCTTGGTTTCAGATATACGCTTACATTCGCAGCATTTACGTTCACACATTCGTTAGCTGTGCACCATTAGTAATATTAGTATTCTCGGTACTTGTATTCTTACCATTAATACCACTGCGATCTAGTGTCTAGTGTCTATACTACGGATTTTTCGTCTTACTAATCTTCGTATAGCAGTTTCCGTGACTCTTGCTACCTGCTACCTACGCTTTCTACGTTCGTAATCAGCACCCCTTTATAGCTTAGCTATTCGCTTGGCTCCTCCACACTTTCGTTCGGGTAGCTGATCTTTTTTAGTTTTTCGCCGCCACGGTTCCCGCTTAGCCTACAACTTCGTTGGTTCCTTCATTTGGTTCGTCGCTTCCATTCGTCGGCTTCATTCATTCTTTTTCTTTTCCAGCCGTCTCCCACTCATGTCCTACAACTCCACCGAAGTCAATACCATGGCTTCCAAGGCGTCTGTATCAACCGCTCTGGCATCGCCTAAGAAAAAGACATCCTCCACTTCCACCGCCACCCCACAAAATGGCCCCAAGGGTATAACCTTCTCGGGCGACACCTTCGTCGTCCCAGAAACTCACGACATGGTCAAGACTCTCTTCGACCCCACAGTTCGTAAATCCAACCTAGAACTCGTGATTCTCGCCTGCTTGTTCTCCAACCTCCTGGTGTTCTACTTCGTAACCGACAACCAGCTCCGCATCAACATCTTCATCGGTCTCTACATCTTCTGGCGTTTGTCCTACAACTTCGGTATCGGCTACTTATTATACCACCAATCCAACTACAACAGATTGGTGGAATGGTCCCGTAAGCTCGCTCTCTTCGACGGTAAGTCGAAAACAGCCTTGTCCAAGTTCATCCGTGCCGAAATCAAGTCCCAAAGAGGTTCCGGCTACGACATCGACTCGTATCCTATTGAGTTCAACACCTGGTTGATCTTCAGAAAGTTTGTTGATTTGGTTCTCATGCTGGACTTCGTCACCTTCGTTCTTGTAGTGTACACCTGTGCTATCAATGACCACAACCAATTCCTCCATGATCAGAAATTGTGGCTTGTCAACTCACGTTTGGTCGTTGGTGGAGGCTTCATCCTCTTCAACTTATGGGTAAAAGTCAATGCCCACAATACCATTAAGGACTACGCATGGTACTGGGGTGATTTCTTCTTCCGTCAAATCAACAATGAAGAGCTTATCTTCGATGGTGTCTTCGAGATGTTCCCTCATCCTATGTACTCTGTTGGTTACATCGGTTACTACGGATTTGCTCTTATTGCTAAGTCCTACACTGTCTTGGTCATTGCCATCTTTGGTCACTTCTTACAGATGATCTTCCTTCACTACATCGAAAACCCACACATTGATAAGATCTACGGTCCTTCCAAGAACGAAATCAACCTCTCACAATTGGTCAAGTTGAAGGACTTGAAGAACTTCGACAACTTGAAGCCTTTGGTTGGATTGTACAATTTCAACTGGCTCAGAGCTTCGGATGTTGTCAATTTGATCTTGGTATTGACTTATGGTATACTTCTCCCAATCTTTGCTTCTTCCAGCAACAAGTTTGTATTGAACTTTGGTTCTTTCAGCGTTGATATCGTCTTCTTACTTGCAGTTGGTATCAAGGTTGTGGAGTCTCTTTCAATTAATGGGCTTTTGGTTCTCCAAAGTCATTCCAAGTTCTTTACTAAGTGGTATTTGGCTAACGATATTCCGCTCGAGAAGTCGTTGAATAACTGGGCGATCATTTACAACTCGCTTATTAACTTGACCTATGCTTCATTATTTGGTGTCAATGTTTACCATTATCTCCAAGGTACCGTCTCTGAATATTTATTCAGTGAATGGTTCTACTTGCGTATCTTCCTCGGAGCTCTTCTTGTTTTCACTCAAACTTGGATCAACTCTTCCATGATCGACCTGATTGGTTACTTTGGCTGGTTCTATGGTGATTTCTTCATTCCTAAGTCCCGTAGTTCCATCAACCACTTGACCAAGGCTGGTGTGTACCGTTACTTGAACAACCCAGAACAGATTTTCGGTGTTTGTGGTGTTATGGGTGTGTTTATCATTGTCCCATCAGTTGAGAACCTTGTTTTCTGTTTCTTATGGGTTGCTAACAACTTCCTTCGTATCAACTTCGTCGAGAGAATGCATATGATCAAGATCTACGGTGAACACGAGGTATTGAAGGATTCTGGTGTAACGAAGACATTCAAGAAGCATTTGCTTCCAGAAGTATTACAAAGAAGACTTAGCAATGACTACGAAAATGACCAACCAAACAGAAGAAGAAAGAGTTCTTCTGTGACTATCACGGACACGTTAGATACTTTCATTAGAGAGTTGAAGACTTCCAAGACGAAATTGTCGAAGCAAAAGCTCGTAGAATTATCTCAAAGTTTATCGTTTGAGAATTCCGACTATAAGTTACAAATTAATGGCTTGAAGAGCGAATCCACCGAAGACAACAAATTCTTGCCTAAGTTCGTCGATGTTGGAACCCCTATCGAAGTTAAATGGTACTCTCCTGAAGCTACTCATTCATCTCAAGACTGGATCGGTTTATACAGAATCGTGCAAACATCTTATTCGCGTAATAAGACTTTGATTTCGTCCTCCGGTCGCTGGACTTGGTGTGAGAAGAACAATGGCACAACCGTGTTCAAGGGCCAGAAATTGTTCTGGGATGAAGGTCTCTTCGAATTCAGATACCACTTGGCCGGGAAGCACGATGTGGCGTACATTTCTGAGCCATTTGAAGTAAAGATTCCAAGCTTGACTGCTCCTGTTACTCACCACAACTTGAACTCCTTTGCAACTGAGCTTAGAACTCAGATTGTTGGCAAATTGTTGACTGTAAACACCAACAGTGACTCCATTACAGCTGTCGCTAACGACTCTGAAGATGTTTTGGAAGTATACAAATTATTGAGTAAGTTGATCTCCAAGTCTACTGACATCAACATCAGCCCTAAAGTATTCCTTAGCGACGATGTCGACGGATTGAACGTCACCAAACTCGCTTCCAAGATTATCAACATCAAGAAAGTGTTAGAGGAGTTGTCTTACAATGACAACGACTACAACAGCAGCAGCGAAGAGTAAAAAGTTTTCCTTAGGTGATTTTTTTTTCATTCATTTCTTTCTTTCAATTCTGTTCCTGTTACAAATAGAGTATTTTGCAGCATCAGAGTGTAATTAGCCATCTAAAATGACGTACATATCCTAAAATAGACATATAAAGTTAAACTGAGATTTTGAATTGTTGTAGTATATTAGAAGCATGTTGCTTACATACGAATATTGTAGTATATGGTGCTAATCTGGCTTTTTTTCATAAGCATCTCTATATTGACGTCACAGATTATAAATTATTCAAAGCAATATTATATTCATTCTATGTACTTTACTTACTCGAGCGTACTCGTGAAATATGAGTTGATATTAGCCCTGACTTGTCTGGACATGTCGTTACAACTGTCGATCAATTTCTCTACCTGACGTTCTTCAAATTTGGATTGGTCTCCTTCGATCCAGAAGCCTACTATCTCGTCATTTCTCAAATTCATGAAACTGACGACACAGGTGAGCTTATCTTCATCATCCTCCTCGGATGAAGTCACAGATGGATCCAATACGAGCTCTTTATTCTTTAATGAAGCAACTCCACTGGTGACTACGTCCTTCAATTCGATTCCGGAATCTACCAACGCCACAGATGAACAGTTAAGCACCCAATTCAGGATTCCTAGTAATGCAGCATCAAGCTTTGTACTGCTGCTGTTTGAGCTTTCCGTGGATAGTATGGTGACGAAGACGTCTATGGTTGATTTAGGGTACTTCTCCAATACTATGGATGGAAGCAATGCAGTTTCAATGTATGATGAGATTTTCTGTTCAATATTCGTCAAACCGGTTCTACCATTGGGGTTGGCGTTGGATGGTCCCGTATTAGCCGTTGAACCGGCATTGGTATTAGTATTGTTGTACAACTGTTCGTTGGGTTGGGAGATGTATGGTAAGAATTTGCACTCGACTGAGAACGATGCACGGTCCACGAATGAACCTCTGATTGGTCTAGGACCGAAAACCAGCACCTGTATGATGTTTCCTCCTACTTCCAAGTATGCTGAGCCGTTTGCATTGTCGATAATACCTGTTTTCAAGAAGAACTGGCGCAAACCATCATCGCTTCTTGGGGCTGATGGAGAGCTCTTGGGGGCATCTGTCTCCGTAGCATTGGACGAAATCCCTATGTTCGGTATGATAGTATTCAAAGGACCAACGAGTCTTCTTCTATCCGACATTTTTTCTACTAGATATATTTACAATAAGAATAGGGGAACGCAGCTATAACAACAATGATACCTATTATCAGTCTCTATTCTAGTGCAACAACTACATCATCACCTCCAACCATTTGCTAACAGTGAAATATTCAGAGATGCGATTGAGAGAGGTGTATGTGTTGTACACAGGAATTCTATTTGATGCGTGAAGATTTTTGCAACTATGGATATGAGAGGTGGTGAGATTGGGAGATAGGTGATTGAAATGGTACATATGTTTCTGTAGATGACTGAGATAGCTATGATGAATATGGATGGGGAAGTTTACGTCGTTTGAAGAAGTAAGAAGCGATTTTACTCTTACTTCTATTTTAATAACTGAATTTGGGTTATGTGTACTGGTACAGAATTCGTCTGCGAATTGCGTATCTAAAAACAATATTATACTATACAAACGTTATTATAGTGGTACAAAGAGGCTCCAAAAGAGTGACAAAGAAACAGCCAAAGTGACAGCCGTAGCTTCAATTTCAAATAAAGCCGCAACAAGGCTTTACAGAAATCGTAAATAATCTGCCAAATAAATATCTTCTTCAATGGAATCGAATCCATCTTTACCTATTCATGGGAGACCCGTTCACAATCTGGTTGAACGGGTCTAAATACTCTAAGTTGTTGGGGTCTCCAAGCAGAGAAAAGTCAAAGTCCTCCAAATCGATCTGAGCAAACTGTGAGGCTTGTTCGTTTAATGGAGAAGGAACTTGGGCTTGGAACGCTCCTCCACGTAGGGATACATCCTTCTCTTTCTCATTGATTGGGCGAGCAGGATCGTTTGGATACTGATGCACTGCTGATCTTTGGGCATTCTTCTCTAACATATAAGGTGGCAATATTCTACCAAAAATCTGTGCATCAAGCTTGTCGAAAACACCAGGCATGTAGTCAACCTGAGCTGAGTTGGACCCATCATCAGAGTCCATTGAGATAGATGTGGCAATGTTGCCCTTTGGATGTTCTTCAATACTAGGTAAAGATGTGGCATCTTTGGACAATGCTTCAACAAGGTCTATAGGTGGAGGTAACGGTGGATGAGAATTGTCTATTGGTTCATTTTCGTTTCCACTATTCGCGAGATCTACACCGGAAGTGAATGTAGCTAACGATGCATCGGTAAATAATTGGCCCAAAGACTCCAGCTTATGAGAGGAGTTCTTTTGTGAATATGGAGCATATTTGTTTTTGTCATCCGAATCACCGGTAGCCCCATTGCTGTTGTCCCCTTTGGGCTTTTGGCTGTCACTTTTTGCGAAGGGATTCATCTTATCGAAGTTCTTAAAAGTTGTTTGCACATTCTTATTCTGCAAATTGTTAGTAATGATGTATGGGTCAGCAACTCTGTTGTTTCTGAATCTGGAAGTAGTTGCTGTTCTTCTGTTCAATTGTTCAAACAATGTGTTTAATATGTTGAAAATCCTCAAGGAAGCATTAGAGTTATTCTTGAGGCAGTCCAAAACTTTCTTTCCTATTTCAATGTCTTTCTTGATCATGTCGATATTCAAATCGTCATCGAATAGCACACCAGCATAATTCACTCCACTCAGCTCTGTATTATTATAGTTTGCAAAGTGGAAGTAGTAGATTAAACATGCTATGGAGAAAAAGATGGTGTACATGGAGAACCAATATGTTCCTACCAATAAGTTCTGGTCTATCATCTTGTTGGCCAACTTCACTACCATTCTGGCAACTTTAATGCAGTTTCTTCCTCTAATCAATGATCTTGGGTCAGATGTCTGGAAGTTATTGGGACCATCACTGATAAAATGGATGAATGGACGATAAAGCATGATCTGACAGTTCAAGAAGGCCAAATGGAGGTAGTAATTAGCCAAGACAAACTTTTCAGGTATATTCTTTCCAGAGTTGATATCATTTGGATCGGTCGGCTTCAATTCTTCTGGCAAGTTGTCCAACCATGTCTTTAATTCCAACTCCAATTCCGTCACTTTTGTATGTATTCTGTCAGGGGTCAAAGGAGTGTCTTTCGACGTAGTTTTTACCTTAATAGGATACAATTTCTTAATGATATGCGATAGTATGAGCATCAACTTAGTGTGGTGGTTGGCGCATGCTGATGAAGATAAACGGCCTTCTTGAGCGTCGTACAAGTACTCCGTTCTGGTGATGTTCTCATCGTCAAGTTCTTCTGGGAAATCTTGGTCGAATTCATCCTCATTGATCGATCTTGGAAGACCCAAGAGAGAGTTGATGTAGATGTCCATCTTATAAATAGTGTAGAAGAGCCTCTTTCTCGTATCCACTTCTATAGGATCCAACTTTCTACGTGAGTTGTGGAAGATGGACAAGTTGCGGTGCAAACCTTCTTTGAGAGCACTTCTGAGAGCAATTCCTATGTATGAATAGCATGTCGAAAGACGTGCAGAACATTGTAGGTACATTATCATCATCACAATGGTTTGGATCGAGCTGATATCACCAACATTACTTATATCAATCAACTTACGTGCCTCCAAGAAGTACTTGAATCCATCATCTTCGAAGTTCTCATTCTGATGTGCTGAAGTAGTGTTCGACTTTGAAAAGAGCGAACCACATGCAAGGATCAGGTAAAGAAATGGGAGAAACTTCTGTTGTCTATCACCATAGTTGTATGGGTCCAATGAGTAGAGAAGGTCCACTTCTTCCAAGAGCGACGGACGATGGTAGAAACGGAACAAGACACAGGCTTTGTTCCACGTTATGTAGATGAGCTGAAGAGCAATTTCTTTCTTTGGGAGGTAGAGCTTGATTTCTTGCCCTAACTGAGTTTCTTCAGAAGACAGTACAGATGATTGGCGCTCATGTTTGGACACAAGAGACGTATTGTTTGGTGAAGTCATATTCAGGTTGTTGTCTGTGTACAAATCACTCAATTCGCTAAGGGAAGGTATCGTAGTTGCTCCTCCGCTCTTGGATACAACCGTTGAATACGCTTTCTGGAACTTCTCAAAGTCGAAATTGAAATTCTGGTCGAAGCAGTTGATTTTCAACTTCGGAAGAAGTGTCTTGAGAATATTCTGACACATTATGAGGTTCTTCTGTGGGTAAAGAGAAGCTGTTGCGGACAATGTCTTGGTGATATCACTTGGTTCAATACCATTAGGACCACTGGATGCTTCATTGGCGGCAGCAGCGGCGGCAGCAGCTGCTGCTACTTGAAGGACTGCTGCTGATGGTTGTGACGATGGAATTGGAATACCGCTATTCTTCTTGTTCCTTATATTGGGCTGGTCGTAAGTGCACTTATAGGAGTAGACAGTGCAATGGATACACGGCTGTTTACCATCACATTTCACCTTCTTCTGACGACAATTGTCACAGGCACGGGTGACACGACGGCGCTTCTGTTCACCTGGTTTCAGAGGTGTAGCAGGTGAGTTAGTGGAGTTGTAGATGGAGTTTCCCGACATGGTTGTGGCCATTGACACGGAGTGCCCGATTGAATCCGTTGAGGGGTAAACAAGACCGGACAGCTGTTGCATGTCGTCGAGGACGTCATTATCCTGAAGGTCGTAATCGTCGAGCAGATCTACTTCTCTTTTGGGCATTTTCTGTGTGGAAGTAATCGGTGTATGTCCAAGAGGGACGAATAACTGGCTGTAAGTTGGGACCGAGATTGGCCTGGAGTTAGCTATGGAAATAGAAGGAGAGACGAGACTGGTCTCGAGGGGTGTATTTGAGAGTCTGGGCTGGGTCTATGAGTGCTCCTGTTGGGAATCTTGATGAACAGACGCTACAGCAGTACAATGGCTCGAGGAACAAGAGGTAGACAAAAGCGCCAATGGTAATTCCAATTTGATGTTACCAACACCAAAAAGACGAATATCACAAACGAAAAAAAACTGGGGAGCGAAGTCAGGTGACAAATACCAGAGGAGCAAGAGGTTGGTAGAGGTGATGGTTAGGAGTCTGTGAAGGAATGAGGGTGCGAGAAGTGATGGAGATAGCGGGCGAGTGAGAGTGAGGATTAGTAAGAGTGAGGCTACAATCAACGAGTGTATGCGAAAAGCAGAGTGGTAAGAGCCAACGAGAGAGCGTGATTCACCATGGAGAAGCGGGTGAAGAGTATGAGCTCCGGATACGACAGAATGAGAAGCATGACAGGAGAGCATGGAAGGAAAGGGTATGAAATTGGACGTTGGAATCTGCGTATGTACGGGTATGAGTGTGAAACAGGGAGAGAATTGACTGCTAAACAGTGGCTCGAACGAAGCCACGAGCCAATTAGATAGCAAATACGATCATAGAATAGGCTCTACTAAGGGGTACGGGAAACGGGGATAATAGCGCAAAGTCTGTCCGAATGAAGAATTAAGCTATAAGCCGAATTACACTGGCTCCCGATATGTTTGGCATACCTCTACCGAAGTCATATCTCAAATAATGAATCCAGTAGAGGTCCTTGGGCTACACCAGTGAAGAAACCGAGTGAAAGCTTCTGCTACCTATCAATCCCACGCAGTATTGTCTCTAATTAGCCAAGCTCGGGTGCAAGACGAACAAAGCGCAAACTGCCTGCTGAGCTATATGGTTACCTATGAAGCGTAACAAAATGCTGTGGAGTCGGGCATCATATTACCGTCAAACACCCCATTACTGTACAGCGTAAACCCGCTCATGCCAACATTATCGTCAGCGATTACTAACTTCTACGATTTTTCTTTGCATTTCACTTGAAAGAGCCTTCCCCATCCCTGAATCCAACAAATACGTCAAAATTCCCGAGAGTATTTCCAGGTGCTTTGAACACTGGAACCGCTTCGCAGCAGTCTACTTGCAACTCGTTCTGTTCATTCTAGGAAGGACACACCCACAGATTATCTTACTAATCCTTCGCTCATTTTCGTAGATGTATACTAACCACCACCATCCGACCTCTATAACCCTCTACTACCCCACCAGGTGTCATTTGCAATACGGGTTAGTTGCAGCCAATTCCGTTCCGCGGATCATCGCCCGATCACGTGATCCATCCGCCAAACGTTCTAATATTCCCATTAAGCTCTTGCACCCAACATATAGCCCCTACTTCCGTTGTACGACAGAAGAAATTCCCCCTCTATTGAGCGCCGCGAACTCATGAGTCAACTGAGTCAAGAGCGTCCACAGAAATCTGCCCTAGGATCCGGCTTTCGATTTCAGGGAATCCTTAGCCGTTTAAGCTCTTTTGGGCACCCCAGTTCCATGACCACCGGCGTCTATGCTTACGTTATAAGTGGCTACATTAACCGCGATGTTCCGTCCATACCGGTTAGTATTTTTTTGGAAGTGTAATGAATGGCATGGTCATGATTCCTAAACTGTTCTGCTTGTATTAGGCTATTCTGCGTGTAGTTAGTTTTTGGCTTTGCAGTTTTAATTAAACAAATACCTCAAATAGGGATTTACCCCACCACCGGCATCTATTTTGTGGTGTAACGTAATAGAAGCCATACGAGGTCTTTTTGGTTTCTCTTAATCTATGGTGATACATATAAGAAAGCTGTTGCCTTCATATAATGCGCCGAGTGTTCTAGTGTATCTTCTAGCCTATACAGTATTTTCCAACCAAAATTCGCACCCCCCTTAACAATAATTCGTTCACTAAGGATTTAAGCTGGCGCCGAAGTCATACAAATTAAGGCGCACAGAGACTCTTGGAGTTTACATTTTCTAGTTGCTGAAAACTGCCTTACTGTTGCCAAAGAATACGTTTGCCTTTGAAGAAAAAGGTTCTGAAGAATACAAATTATGGCGCCAACAAATGACAAAGTTAGCAC
>JAJMAO010000084.1:0-77847 GCA_030572575.1 Scheffersomyces insectosa
GACTTTAGCGCCAATGCAAATCTATAGTGAACGAATTCTTGTTAAGGGGGGTGCGAATATTGTCTGGAAAATACTGTACAACCGTCATTCATCCGCCTCCGTTTTAGGCAACTTACACTTGCCGCATCGAGTGTGCCCACTGTATTTATGTATGTAAAGAACGGCTGGAACTTGGCGCGTACAGGAGCATGGTCAATATGCAGCGAGCATTGCTATGAGCCAAGGAGCTAAACCATTGGCAGGAAGCCGGCAATTAGACAGGGAATTGAGTCGTGGGTCCAACACAAAGATGGCTCTGCAGAAAATGAAGGATTTTGTATACACGTGCTGTGTTTACATATTCGCTGGATACTATAGATTGCGTAGACAATAGAGCTGAAAATTTCAGATGGGAGACGGTAGGTGTATGGAACGAGTGCGCCAGCGATGGATTTGGAGAGGTAATGGGTAGTGCCGGGGATGAGATTGGGGTTCTGGTGCAGATAGTATGTAGATTAACCGTTCCAACGGTGATTCTATTTTGAAGCAGAGAATGCTCCGAAAAATGCCCGAGAACTCGGGTGTCGCTGGCTGTGCCCCTGGACGAGCAAGTGGGACATCTAATGTAATTGTAACAGGAAGTGTAATTGGCAGAAGCGTCCGAGACCACCTCGATTTACGATTTCCTGGGTCGCCCCGAGCATGCCAGATTTAAAGGTGGCTAAGCCAAAGGTCATCGCCACGTCATCTCGGTCTAGAGTGGTTTGTTAACGAGAACACTCTAATAATAGCAATATTCGATGATTTCACTATTTTTAACACGTAGTACCTAGACGTAGAAAGTAACAAGGCGTAGAACTAAATAGTAAGACTTTGGACCTCTCGGTATCGCTTTCCTAATAGTAAATCGTGAAATCTTTAAATAATGATAATAAATTAATGCCTATCTACCCATTTATATATATGAAATATATCCTAACAATTCTAATGTTCCTATGAAATAAAATGAATCGTATCCCAGTAATCGTCATGATTGGAGGATTAACGTAGTTTTGGTTCTACACCCTCTATTCTTCGTTTTCTCATTTTGCAGCACCCAAATTCTTGCTTGATCACCTACTCATCGTCATCGTCATCGTAGCCCCATTTGGAACACCAACCATACCAGGTTCTTTCCAAGCATTTCTTTGGATCCTCTGTCGGTGTACTACTCTCACCAGATGTCGTAGAAGTAGTGGATACGATACTTGAAGTTGTAGCCGTTCCTACGTCCGTACGCTCCTTGTTCTGTCTGTCGCTTGTAGTGGAAGTTTTTGGCTTGGGCTTCAATGGATTGGGCAAGTTTGGCTCATCTGGCTCATTGTCGTCATGGCTTGTAAATCTCCAATTGAAACAATCACGACAAGGTGGTTGTTCCACACATGGAGCAGTGTCGTTATACGTCAAAATGATATCATCAATGACGGTGTGAATACGGTGGTTCAACAAGTTGACTCTCCAGCCCTTATCAGTGACCACATCGTAAACACATTGGTATCCAGTGTGACAGGCTGTTTCCATCGCATATCCTGCTACATTACAAGTACTTGAAGCACCATTACAAACACCCATGTAAATAGGGTCTGCAGTATTGCCGACATGCCAGATGTTTTCCATGAACTTAGGAATACCTGGTGGTTGTGGCAAATGTAATCTCTTAGTCGCTAACATTTCTCCGGGAGCCTCAAAGGCTACCACAGGCAATCCGTAAGTCCTACCTAACAACGATGCCAATGCTCCTCCCAAAGAATGTCCAGTAACCCAAATGTTCGTTGTTTCTGGAGGATACGTTGCAGTGACATTACGGTAAAGGTCTAATACAGCTTGATAGTACTTATCCTGCTTCAATAACTCTTTCTCCAAGCAATCTTGGTTACAGGTGTAAGTCTTTTCATAACAATCACAGACAGTAGTCCACATATAGCCCACACGGGCACAACAGCATGAGAACAAGAGGTTATCATTTGTCTTATCATTTCCACTTGTTTCATCGCTACCGCCACCTGGAAGTGCTGCCCCAGAGGTACCCTTAATTCCAATTACTACAGTCTTGTTGTCTTTACTGACAAAAACATGGCCTCTCAATCCAACGTCTTCCCAACCGAAGTTGATGTCTGTATTATTCTCATCTGGGGTCCAATCACCCACATCTATCCAGTCCAGCTTTTTCTTCTCGTCTTCATCAAGAGGAAACCTGACATATGCGTTGGAAGAGATTGTAGCCAATGAAACTACCGTATCTTTGTCCTTCATGTTGGGAACCTCGATTTCCATTTCGTCTTCCCATTCTAACTCAATTTTGTTGAGGATTTTAGGGTCACCCCTGACATCTGCGGCATATGCGAGATATGAATCAAGGAAATTCTCGGTATGTCTTTCCTTCAATCTGACTACTTTGCCCTTTTTAGATGACTTACGAATGGGCAACTGAATCGTGAACGGATTCTTATTCTTGTGGATTTTTGGCCAATCCATGGCAGCGTACACCTCTTCCAAGTTGTCAGTATCTTCGATTTTGACCTCGTTAGACAACGAACGGGTCAACTCAGTGAAGTGCTCCTCGTGCTTAGCCAAGTACTGCGGAGTAATGTCCAAACGGCGGTGGATACGGTAGTTCTCGGGACCTGTGCCGTGGTGGAATATGTGTTTTAACTCAAACGTCGTATCGGCGTTCAATGTGTGAAGCAATGGTTGCTGTTGCTGTTGCTGTTGATGATATTGGTTCTCTTGGGGATGTGGAGAAGAGAGTTGCACCGGGTTTGGCTTAGCGCTCAGATCGGCAAACACAGCACCAACACTGGATCTGACCGTCGATGTGAGGTCGTCCAACGCTGGTAGTATCACGGGGAAGCCGAAGGCAACGTTGCTTGGAAACAAGGTGCTGAATGAAATGTATCCCAATACAACTATAGAAACAACCACAGCGATCACGTTTCGTGATCTGCTGCTACCATTAGAAGACGAAGATGGAGCAATCGTCCCATGGGACAAGGGAAGGTGCGACGAACGCGAGTTTTTGGCTTTGTCTTTGAGCTTCATGGCGACTTGTGGTGTGTGTTATGAGTTCCAGGGACCAATGAAAGCGATTTGTGCTATATGTTACAGCTGTTGCTTGACTCTTGCAGTGGCGATGTTGTCTGTTAGTTATCTTATCGTAAGCGCTCAGGCAGAAAGTTGAAATCCCAACGTTTTGTGGGGTGTGCATATGGATGGCGAGGGAGTCACGAACGCGCAAACATCCGAGACGCAGTAGTGGAGGCGCAGCGGAGATGTGCCGGTGCCAGGATTTGTTCTTCTGAGGTTGCAAGGTGTGGTTGTGGAGGCAGAGCGTGTGAAGGAGTGTCAAGGAGTGTGAAGGGAGTGGCAGTAGGTGGCAGTGACGAACCTCGTGAGAGCGGGATGCATATTACGGTGAGAAGATGGTAAAGAAAAATGGAGTGAAAATTCGCAGTTTAGATGTGACGATTTGTGGGGGAGGTGTCGTATTTAGGCGTAATAATGGTGGTGGTTTAATATGTTAAAGGTGGCTTCACCGGTTTATGTCTACATATTAAGGTTCGAGAAGATACGCCGGAATCCAGTGAAAATTGAGGTGTGTGGTGATTGGGGAGGTTCTAGAGAGTTTTCGTTAGAATTTAGCATGTATACTGTCATATTCGTTGGACGTATCTTATTGATACGTCCGTTCTGTCGTATTTCGATGTCAATTTTTCTGTCAAGTATATTTACGGATATGTGAAAGGGTCCCTCATATGGTTCTAAATTTGAGCCGAACCACCACTGTATATCAATATGCTAATGTATTATGTATTATGTAGTAAATTAAATGGGCTTCCATTGCTCTCTTTCAAAGACTCTCTTAGAGTCTCTCGTCCAACTCATACTCCACTCAAGTAGCTCACTCTGTCAATGATATCTGCTTTATTATCCTCCAACAAAACCTCCCTCAGAGAAATGATTCGAAGCGACTTGACCGACTTCACCTCTTCGCTTCCGCTTTCTTCAACTTCAGCCTTATAGCTGTGCTCTAAAATGAGGTTCAACTTCACCAAAACGTCGCCCAAAACTGCTGGTGACAATTTGTTCTTATTCTCGAAGAAGGCATTGGCCATTAATGCTGTGAATAAGTCACCACAGCCATTGAAATGACAATGGATCTGTGTAATTGGAAAGTAGAAGACCTTCTTTCCTTCGTCTGCCTCAGCCGAGTATCCCACTCCGTACATCTCTCCGTCTATAAGCACCGAGGAAAGAACTACATTGGGAATTTTGTAGAGCTCTTGGACTTTTAAAAGTGCCGCCTTGATCGACGACCAATCTGTGATCTTGGTATCGCTAAGAATCTCCAATTCGAATTGATTTGGCGTAATCAATGTTACAAACCCGCTCCCGAGAATACTTTTATAAATTGGAATCACCTTTTCCAGCACATATAATCTGCCATTGTCTCCCAATACTGGATCTACTATCCATTGTGGCTTCTTCGTACCCGACGAACTGTTGAAGACAGTTATAAGCTGATTGTATATGATCTGCAAGACCTCGTCGTTTGGGGTATATCCAGTCAAAATCATGTCGTAATGCTCATCAAAATCGACGATATCTTTGAGCCCTTTGAAAATGTCATTTACAAGCTCTGGTGGACTTGCTTTTCCAGCAAAAGTACCGAAACCAGGATGGTTAGAGAAATTGGTAGTGTTGATAGCATCCACGTCCCAACCATAGTACTGTAATGGGAACACAGTCGCTCTGTTTCCGACGTAACCGTGGGAAACGTGAGACAGAATGGTTAGCAAGTTCTTAGAAGCCATCTTCCAGCTGGCTTTCCCTTGAATACTAGAAGTAGTGAGCCGTTGATGGTCACTTTCACAATGGCTTTATCTATTAGTAAGGTCCTTGAAGAATTAGAGATAGAACTGTGTGCAGGTCGTAATTGAGTCATCTGAGTTTGACAGGAGGATTACGATGTAAATGGATTGTTGGGAGTAGAACTCACTGATGAAGGTAGACAATTACCGTGGATGAAGCATGAAAGATGACAGTTAGATGGTTTCTTGAGTATTGTCATTGCTTTCTTTAACAGTTCATGGAAATTGTAGAAAATCACGTGACCTTTTCATTAGTTTCCATGTGTTGTCAGGTACGACGCCTATTAAATCACAATTCACGGTAAATCTAATTGCAAATATTACACTGAATACTAACTCCATACTTCATTCCCCCAACACCTAGCTTCAGTCTGCCACTCCCTTCTCCACACCTTTGCTCTCCCAATGATTGAAATCATAGTCCCTCTACACGGTATATTTTATCCCCGCCCCAAATCCGGGGCAAATGTATAGACCCATGCCTCAATACCAAGTACTTTTTCTCAGCTATTCATAACCTTCAGCCGTAGCTCTATTCAGTGGCACCATGCCACTGCCAGCTCATCGAAAATCACCAAGAAGCTGATCCACTTTTCAGCCTTGACCTCATACACTACATCCCTCACCGCTGCGGCATCTTCAAATTCAAGTCTCTCCCAAATCTGCTAACTCTTCGTGGCTCTTTTAGTTCCCCATCTCACCACCACCCTTCACTACTGCGTCAAGGGCCTTTCCAACCTGAACACGTATAGAAAATTAGGCGCCAAAAGATCGAATCGAGAAAGAACTTTAAATCGTGTTTTGGTTGAGTTCTTTCTTTCACCATTGAGGTATAGGTACTGAAATATCGCTGTAAAGACTACGGGACAATCCACAAGAGCATACAGAGAACCCGTTTCAATATTTGACCATGTCTCTCAAGGAATCGGCTACCCTCGATGTCGGGTTTCCGATCATGAGCGCCAAGTTCATCAATAACAAGACTGTTCTTGTTGCTGGTGGTGGAGGCGAAGGAAACAACGGAATTCCTAATAAAATCACCGCCATCAAGTGCAGTTTCAAGGTGCAAGACCCCAAGAGACGTCTCCAGCGTTTTCGTGAAATCACGCTTCCGCTGAACGAAGACTCTCCCCAGTGTTTAGACACTGGCAAGATTGTGGATGACGAAGAAAACAAGTTTTCCGTATTTGTAGGATGCAACCAGTCTTCCCAATTGATCCGTTCTATGAACATTAACAACAACATCCGTAAGTACGTGTACACGAACGAGGAACATCTCAGATTCGTGGACGCTGCACAATTGGAAGAAGAGGTTGTCGGTGATGTTGACGAATACCCAAAGGTAATTCGGCTCTCCACGAATAGCGGGGTGGGAAGCTTCATGACAAGCTCTGTTCCATCTGCAATCTACATTTTCAATCCCGACCTGTTGGAATTGAAATTCAAATATAAGCCTGAAAAAGAGGTGGAAATCAAGGATTTTGCCTTGAGTCCCGAAGATGATGGAAAGACGTTGGTCTATGTAACTTCCAATTCCATTGAGGCCGTGTCCACCTCCGATGCATCCAAGGTTTCGACCTCGACTAAAAACACAAAAACTGACTCAGAATTGAAAAAGCTCATTCTTTCCAAAGTCCGCTTTCTTAATAATGATACCGTGATTGTCACTGCCAGCACTCGCGGAACCAAAGGAGCTGTTCTCTTGCAGTACTCGCTCTCCGAGCAGAAGATTCTTAAGAAGAGTGTTATTTCCAAGAAATTCAACAACATTGTTGCCATAGATATTTCTCAGAGCCAAGACTTAGTGGCGGTAGCAGGAAATGATCTCTCAGTAACAGTGATCCGTCTCTCTGACTTCAAGGTATTGAGTACTTACCTTAAGCTTCATCCATTTGCCATTACTAGTGTGGCATTCTCGCCTAATGGTTCCAAGCTTGCGACGGGTAGTGCTGCCAACACTCTCCATGTATTCAGAGTACCCCAGAACCATGCTAAAGGTAAATCCACGCTTGGAACGTTATTCCAATACTTGTTTACTATTTTATTTGTAGCATTCATTGCTTTTGGCTTACAGAAGAGTCACGAGCTGGGCCAATTGGACGAATTGGTGAACTTGTCCCAGCAGTATATACATAATGCTCCAGAGTACTTCCACAACTTCCAAGCTGGAGAGTTTTTCCAAAAGTCCAGGGAGTACTTACAAAATGGAGAATATATCCAAAAGACCAGAGAGTACTTGGAAAATGGAGAATACATCCAAAAGTCCAAGGAGTATGTCGAAAAGTCTGGCGAATATTTACAGAAGTCCAGTGAGTTCATTCAAAAAAATGGAGGTGATTACCTCCAGAAATCTGGTGAATTATCGAAGAAATATGGTATTATCGGGTATCAATATGCTTCCAAGTATGGCTACCACTACGCTGCTTTGATTTATACTTTTGTGTTGGAGAAGATTAGGGGAGAAAATGTCGAAGGAGATGATGACACTAAGAAGTACTTCCAAATGGGTGAATGGGAAGATGCCAAGAGCGGTATTTTCGAAGAGGCTAGTGATGACGTCTATATTTCCAATGCTCCAACTGAGGGCGAAGAAAGTGACTTTATTTCGGAGATTACTGAAAGAACAGACACGGCGACTACAGCTGAGGACGTTTACTCTACTTATGCCTCAGTAGAAGACATCGCAGAAGCTCCAGCAGTAGATGATATACCAGAAGAGATTGAAGCTACGATTCCAATTCAAGATGAGATCCATATCAAAGAAGTCACCAAGGATATTGACGAAGTCACTAAGAATGATGATCTCGATACAGAGTCCTTCTTCTCAAATGAGGAGAATTACATTGAAACTTCAACTACATCTGAACAAACTTTAGAAACTGCCCAAACTGTGCAGAGTGATCCTACCGTGGAAGCAGAGATCGAGTATCCAAAATTTGAAGAAAATACAGAGGGAGCATTAAACGACACTGTATCCATCGAGGAACCAGTTGTGGAAGCACCAATCATCGAAGAACAAGTTGTTGAAGAGCCTATTATTGAGGCCCCTGTCGTGGAAAACGTCATCGCTGAAGACCCAGTTGTCGAGGAACCTACCGTCGAGGAGCCTGTCATTGAAGAGCCTGTCGTTGAAGCACCTGTCGAGGAACCTACTGTCGAGGAACCTCTCATTGAAGAGCCTACTGTCGAGGAGCCTGTGGTCGAAGAATCAGTTGTTGAAGAAGCTGTTGTTCTCGAATCAGTTGCCGAGGAGAAAGTCGTCGAAGAGCCAGTTGTTCAGGAACCTGACGTCGAAGAAGCTGTGGTCGCCGAGTCCGTCATCGAGAACTCAGTCAAGGAAGAGGCGTCAATAGCTGAAGAGCCAAAAGAGGAATCTACACACAGCGTGGCAGTTGAGGATGAACTGGAAATAGAAGAGATAGAAGTTGTCGAAGAAGTTGAAGAATTTACCGACGTTGAAGATGATTTCGAAGAAGTTATAGTAGAAGTAGTTGAGGAGGTAGAGGAGGAAGAGGCACAAGAACCAGTTCATGAAAAGGTTGAAGAGACACCAAAGGAGCCAGTACAAGAAGCTGTCGAAGAACATATTCCTGAGCCAGTTGAAGAATCAGCCCCCCAGGTTTCTGACGTTGTGGCCGAGCCTGTAAAGGAAGAGCCTGAGGTCAACCCCGAAAGCTCTGAGGAGGTCCTTGTCTCCAGCGAAACCGAGATAATCGAGGAAGAAATCCCAGAACCCGCTCCAGAGGCCGTTCCACAACCTCAATCTATACCAGAGCAAAACATAAATGAGCCAGCAAAGAACGTCGTTGAACCAGCGCAGGAAGCTCCCCAACACATTGAATCGGAAGCTGAAGAGGTTACCTTTTCAAGGGAAGAGACCGTTGAAGTTGAATCATCTTCCGCTTCGGCGGAACCTGTCGAAGCAGTCACTTCTGAAGCCATCCCTGTGGCACCAGTTCAAGCTGTAGAAGAGGAACCCTCTCAGGAAGCTGCCGAGACTCCTTTGGCGGACGAACCAGAAGCTCCTCTTTCTGAAGAGCCATCGTCTGATCCCGATACCTCAGACGCTGCTAAAGCTTCTCCTTCCAAGAAGATCAAGAAGGTCACCAAGACTAGAAAGGTGGCCAGAAGAACAGTTGCAAGACAAAACCTGTCTGTACCTGAACATGACGAGTTGTAATTAGTGTATAGATGACCCTAGAGTCAAGCCATAGCATTCTCATTAATAATTGCCTTAAAAGTTAAATAGTATAATAAACGAAGTGTAAAAATTGTAATGAGCCATGATACATGACATTGAGAGGAGGTTATAATATAGTTTGCGAAGACTCTTCATAGAACCTCTCCCCATAAGTATCCCCATCATCATAGATGCCGACCAGAAACAAAAGTCCAAAAATGAAAGTCTTACTTCAAA
The DNA here is from genome assembly GCA_030572575.1 of Scheffersomyces insectosa. Taxonomy (NCBI): domain Eukaryota; kingdom Fungi; phylum Ascomycota; class Pichiomycetes; order Serinales; family Debaryomycetaceae; genus Scheffersomyces; species Scheffersomyces insectosa. The sequence continues at coordinate 9,304 of JAJMAO010000084.1, forward strand.
CCGTACCTCGAACTACCCTTCCATGCTTTATCCAAGGCCATCCCGAAATCACACTAGTCTATAATAAAGTCATCATTACCTTCACAGCTCATCCCAAAATCCATTGATGCAAAATCCCCAGACATCAGAACATGGTAGCGCCACCTTACCATCACACGCGTAATTTTTAACGTTTGCAAAATCATTAGAAATGGAGTTTGCCATTGGTTGTTCCTCAGATAATAGGCTGGTAGTAGTATAGATTTGTGCTAGTAAGTAGATATATGGATTGAGGTGAGAAGTGGTAGTATTGTCGATTTTGTTTCAAGGAAAATGAGTACAAATCCATTCAATAGAATACTACTGGACGTAACAGATCCTACGGACTGGAAAGACACCAAGGTTCCAAATCTAGCAGTGTTAGACTCACTCGAAAGATGCTATATTTGTAAGGAATTCTTCCGAGCACCGGTATTGACTAGCTGTAATCATACATTCTGCTCTCAGTGCATTAGGGAGTATTTAATTAGTAATAACTTATGCCCATTATGCAAGACGGAGTTGTTCGAGAGTAGTCTCAAGAGAGATATACTATTGGAAGAGATCGTAGCGTGTTATTCGGCAATACGGCCGCGTTTACTTGAGCTACTAAGGCCAAGTAGCAAGAGTTCCGAGATTGAAAAGAAAGAAAGCAACGAGAAGAATGACAAGATTGAAAGGAACGAGATTCCAAAGCAAGGCAAATCCACTATTGAAGACGGCTGTTATTCACCGCAGCTGATGCCTTCAGTTGAAAGCCACAAAAGACCAGCCGTAGACACCGAGGACGTGATAGAAGTGCTATCAGATGATGATAAGGAACGGGTAAGTGCAAGTAGCTCGTCACCAGAATTGCTAGAACCACTGACAAAGAAGGCAAAGATAGAGCCGCTAGTAAATGAAGCCTTGGATGCTATACCGGGTCGTGAAGACTTGGTCACTTGTCCAATTTGCTCATCGTCAATGTCAGCAGAGGAGCTACAAACGAAACACATAGATGACTGTTTAAATGGAAGAGTGACTCCTCGCTCTAAGCCTCAACAAGTGCAAAAGAAAAGACCAGCTTCAAGAGCGGGAATAGCATCATTCTTCAAGAAGAAGGATACCATTCCATTCGGTTCGACCTCTGCATCATCGTCATCTTCAAGTTCGAGAATATCTAGTGGAGCTCAACCGTTGGGACATTCGGACTTCTACTTCAAGGAAGTTGAAAAGCATGTTACAGAAACCAAAAAGCTATCAAAACTAGACTTCGCGTCATTGACTACTCCAAGATTGAAGGAAAAGCTTTCAGCATTCAAGTTACCGACTCAGGGAACCCGGAACCAACTTGAATTGAGGTATAATCAGTACTACGTGCTCTACAACTCCAATTTGGATAGCAATCACCCTGTACTGGATAAGATTTTGAAGCAAAAGTTGAACCAGTGGGAGAAATCGCACCTGGCATTCAACTCAGAATCCTCCAATTTGTTCTCAAGCAGAGGTACAATCAGTAATAGGTCAATTACAGCGAAAAACTTTCTGGTAAAGGAATGGCTTGACGTGTACCAGGATGAATTCAGAGAATTGATTCGAACAGCGAGGGCATCTGTTGCCAAAGAACGTAGGCAACAAAGCAAGGAGCCAATAACAAACGAAGCGGTTGCGGAGACAGAACCCGCGGTTTCGAAACCTGAAACTTTATCACTTGGTTCAAGTCCCCAGCAAGGTACCACTGAACCCGTGGAAGAGCCCACTTCCTCGGACTTAAATTTTGAGTTGGATATGGGAAGCAGCATGCTCTTCGATAGCAATGAAACGACCAATTGACGAGTTAATAGACTTATAGATTAAGATAATGCATATTCAAATTTCATGGAGTTAGAGCTAGGAACAGCTTTTCGCAATTGTGGTTGCATTTCATGCTGTAGTTTGCAATTACCCCGATAACGCATTCCAGGCATCCCTCTGGGGTTACACGCATGTAACTTAGACCCCACACTCCTCTACAGTAATCTCTGGAGTTCATGGGTGCAAATACCGATAACATAATTTGCTCGACGCAAAGCCCGTCGATTGCAAATCAAAACATTGCAACCTGATTGCAAATGCCGGCATGGAGAACGTAAACAACGCTACCAAGTGACGCTTCGTGCATTTGAGGAAGAGGTAACCCAACAGAACACTGTAAGCTGATGCTACCAAGAGGCTTTTCACCTATCCGAGTGAGTTCAATTCTACTTTTTGTCCAGTTCTACCAACTACAACTCGCGGCCAATTGTCGTTTCGTCAGCGTCCTAGACGAGCTCTACCAGCCTTCTATCGTCCCATTCCTCATCTCTATCTCTTTCCCCATCTGTCCAATCGCCGGATTTTTTAACCGTAACAGGCTACGTTTTGACACAATCTTTTTTCCGCGCTAATTATTTTTATCTACCGGATAATTGTACCTCGCACAGTAAGTATGGCGATGATGTAATAAATAATCTTGATTGATGACCGGCGGTTGCAACAAGTGTGAAACCAAGTGTGGAACGATTGGTCACCATAACTTTCGCTTGGAGCTGCAGTACTGCATTCGAAGCCCATAAACGTTGAAAGTGCAACAAAGTCCGCTTGTTAAACGGTCTAGAAGAAGCTTATTTAACAGCGACAAAGCCGACTTTTGGAAACAGAAAGTGAAAAATCGCGAGGTGTAGATTAGTCCGAACTATAACACAACCCGAACGTTCCTCCTTTGTAGGACATATTAGACTGAGAGACATATATATGGGACAGAAGCCTCAGATTCGGGATATACTTAAGAACCCATCGACGTAGAACTGGTGAAAATTTGAGTAATATAGTAGCATTCCTAGAGCTCATCTACAAGTAATCTTCTGCCTTTACAGAGGCCGTGTACAACACCAGTCCAGTAGATCAACTCATATTTCCGAATGGATGAGTCGTACTACTTAAGTACCCACGAGACCGCGCTAGCGGTCGTTGCAACGGCGATGAAGAAGTCTAGACTTCGTATCGACACTCTCATCCTCAATTCCATCGTGGGCGGCATCCTCTTCTCCACTGGAGGTATGCTTTATGTTCAAGTAGGTTCCAACTGCGAAGGGCTCAATGCTTCAAACCCAGGTATAGTGATGCTCATCCAAGGAGCACTATACCCCATTGGTTTATTCTATGTTGTCATTATGGGTCTGGACTTATTCAACTCCAATATTCTTTTCTTCAGCGCAGCTTTGTGTAGAAATGCTGTTTCAGTATTAGACCTCACTATCAGTTGGATGGTCAGTTACTGGTTCAACCTAGCAGGTAATATCTTTGTGTGCTATATCTGTCACTATTCCTACGTAAGTCAAGAGCCGCTGTTTGTTACAGGCTCGATGGATATTACCGTCAAAAAGGCTAGCTTTACATTTGTGGAGAATCTAATAAAAGCAATGGTAGGTAACTTCTTCGTATCGTTGGCCATCTATTTACAACTCATGGCCAAACCACTCCACGTGAAATTCTTCATGATGGCTTTGCCTATATTCAGTTTCGTTGCGATGGGATTCACTCACGCTGTAGCAGACATGTACATCGTCATTATTGGTTTGATAAACCATGCTCCTGTTTCCGTTGCAGAGGTTGCATGGAAAGTCTTCTTACCCGGCGCATTGGGAAACATGATAGGAGGTTCATTCTTCGGCATAGTAATCACATGGTACTTGCACTTAGTAGTTGTTGAAAGAGATCGGAGAGAATTGAACTTACCAAAGTATGAAGTAAGAGATGAGCAACCAGAATTGGGAATGGACTCTAGAGTGGTGAGACAAAGACCTCCAATGGACATAATAGAGGACTATCCAAACATTGACGAAAAACTTGAAGACTTACGTGGGTCTTTAGACTCCAATACCAGCCCCGATTTCAGACCTCAGCAAATATTTGGTCCAAGCAGGCCCTCATTGGAGTTAAATTCAGTGATTTCAAGAACTACTGGTGGTACTCGATTCTCCAGTAGAAGTCGGGTAAGATCGCTTAAATCTCCCAAGAACGTATTCCCTGTTTACGGTATGGGTCCACCTTCAAAGAAGGATTCAGCGATAGCAAATGGACGCTACGGGCAAGAAGAAGGCAATATAAATGATAGTGATATTGCTTCAACATATAGCTCTCACCTTGGGAATCAAGAAATAGAGCCTAAAACAGCAAAGTTTATGGGTGAACAACTTAAAAGAGTTGTCTCCAGAAGAATGTCCTCTTCAACTAGTAGGCTAAGGAGACAACCCAGTGACCTAGAATTCCAGAGAAGAAGAGCCTCGGTTGAGACTAGGCGGTCTAGTATCTCTGCTCGAAAAGGATTCAGAAGTTCGATCAGTATGAACAGAAATAACCTCGAGGACTTCAATGAAAGATTGGACAGGGCCAAAATAACACCCAGTGCCGTTGTGGCTTCTGCAAGCACTGCTGGCATTGATCCTCTATTTGCATATCAACTGGCAGGAAGCGCTCTGGTGAGGGAATCAGGATCCAGAAATACATACCATAGCATACCATCGGAAACAATTATAGATACACCACTCGAAAACATCCCAAACGCCGATAGGTCATCTTCACAGACACCTACTGACAACTACAGCATTGCTACTTATCAACCAAATAGCGGCACTCGTGAACCTACTAGGCAAACTAGTGAATTGCATAACTCCGAACCGGAAGTAAAACCAAAAACTTAGCATACAGTAGTTAATTAGTAATTACAATCATTCAGCATAATCATTAATAGACATTCATTTGACGTGAATTTAGGCAGTGTAAGCAGGGCCTCATCTTAAGAGGATACCTTATAGCTGTATTCTTATTCGTTTAAAGTCACACCCCCTACAGTGTCATGAAATCCATTCTTCTCTCCATTTGCACCCAGTTACAATATACTACTGAATGGATGCAAAAAGATGCTAAACTAGTTAAACAATATCCTGCAGACACCACCACACATACTAACATAACCTAATGTGCTTGCCCCATGTTTAAGAGAAGTAGACACACAGAGAAGAGGACTAGAAATGCTAAAATTGCAAAGCTCATACTATAAACGTAACCAGGACAAATACCATCCCACTCGAATTATCCCCATATCATTCAACCCATCACCTACGACCCACAGTAACACACTAACCACACATTAACAATCTCTCCAGTTGCACTCATCGGCTGCAAACACCATCGCATTTTGACATGGTAGCGCCACAGCCATCGCCAAAAAAATTAATGCTCATCTTAATTTTTGAAAAATAGCATTGAAATATTCAATTGCATAGTTGAAGGTTAGGTATTAACAGACTCATTTGAGTGTTTTGATATAAAAGAAGCATTAGAACCGTATCAGAATCATGAGCGACACCAAAAATGCTGCTTCCGAGGCTTATGTCGACGAAAACACTACCTGGGACTCGTTTAACTTGGACCCTCGCCTCTTGCAGGCCATCGACCAGTTGGGGTTCGAGCACCCTACATTGATCCAGGCCAGTGCCATACCTTTAGCATTGGAAGAAAAGAGAGACATCATAGCGAAGGCGTCAACTGGATCAGGAAAAACCGGTGCTTATATGATTCCTATCATCCAAAACTTGCTTCTTGAGGCAGAACAAGACGCATCGAACCATCAAATCAAGAGTATCATCTTGGTGCCTACCAGAGAGTTGTCCAACCAAGTGCACCAATTCGTAGAGAAATTATTGATCTACAGTAACAACAAAATAAACCTCATCAACTTGGCCTCCAATTTGAGTGACCAGGTATTGAACTCGTTGTTAATCAACAAGCCTGAAATCATCATATCTACTCCATCGAAGTTAATACAAGTGTTGGAGAAGAACACCAATACAAACCTTATAGATCTTTCTACCGTGAAGAACTTGACTATCGATGAAGTTGATTTGGTGTTGTCATATGGATACCTCGAAGACTTGCAAAAATTAGAGACCTATCTCCCAATAAAGAAGAATCTCCAGACTTTCTTGATGTCTGCCACTGTCAACGATGACCTCAACGACTTAAAGTCCAGATTCTGCTCTAGACCGGCCATCTTGAAGTTGAACGACGACGAAGCCAACCAAAACAAGTTGGTTCAATACTATGCCAAAACAACCGAATTTGACAAGTTTTTATTAGCATACGTTATTTTCAAATTGAACTTAATTAAAGGTAAGACTTTAGTGTTTGTGAATAACATCGACAGAGGATACAGATTGAAGCTCTTTTTGGAACAATTCGGTATCAGATGCTGCATCTTGAACAGTGAACTTCCAATCAACTCCAGATTACATATTGTAGAGGAGTACAACAAGAACGTATACAATTTGCTTATCGCTACGGACGAGACCAACGATTTCACCGTTGAAAAGGACGAAGAAGAGGAAGACGTCGACATGGAAAACACCGAGAAGGTGGAAGAAGGCGAAGATAAACCAAAGAGCAAGAAGAAGGCCTCTAAGAAGCAAAAGAAAGACAATGAATACGGTGTATCCAGAGGTGTTGATTTCCGTAATGTTGCATGTGTATTGAACTTCGACTTGCCTACAACCAGTAAGGCTTATATTCATAGAATCGGAAGAACAGCCAGAGCAGGCAAAGCCGGTATGGCCCTTTCATTCATCTTGCCAATCAAGGAGTTTGGAAAGCACAAGACTGCTTCTTTGGCCACCGCCAAGAAGGACGAGAAGGTATTACGTAGAATAGTGAAACAACAGTCCAGAAATGGGTTTGAGATCAAGCCATACCAGTTTGACATGAAGCAAGTCGAAGGTTTCAGATACAGATCAGAGGATGCATTCAGAGCTGTCACCCAGACTGCTATCAGAGAGGCTAGAATTAAGGAATTGAAGAATGAGTTGATCAACTCCGACAAGTTGAAGAGATTCTTCGAGGAAAACCCCCAGGACTTGGCATCTTTGAGACACGACAAGGAATTGCACCCAACAAGAGTTCAGTCTCATTTGAAGAGAGTTCCAGATTACTTGTTACCCGAGAGTGCCAGACAAGATCCTAAGAAGCTTGGATTTGTTCCATTCCATAAGAACAAGGTGCACAAGAACAGAAAGAAGAAGCCATCTGGAAGAAAGGCAGACCCATTGAAGTCGTTCAAGAACAAGAAGTAGGTGACGAAGATGAGATTTAGATAGCATTTGGCTGGTAATATAAATTTTCATAGCATTAAATGACATGGCTGTAGATGAAGTGTGTGTGTCAATTGTAAATGTAGTATGATTTTTCAATCTTTGGGCCATTAACGCAGCAAATAGGTCTACTAGATATCGTATAGTACAGACAATGAACTTGTTAAATGAACAAAGTGATGTCAACGCTCTTATGGCATTATTGGTTACATCTTCTATGTATACTGTAATATTCATTAAGATCTATTAAAGCCTATGATGGGGCCGGAACCTGATTTCCTATGCTATTCTATTTATACAGGGTCGTACCGTGATGGCTATAAGTGCCATGTCACAGCATCACGACAATTTACTCAATATCAAGTTCCATATCAAGTTCGCCAAGCAGTTCGCTGGGAACATCATCACTTTGGGAATGAATACGAACAGACACACCGAGAAGAACGGCCAGTAGCAGTAGCTGTACTTCAACGACTTGAAGTACGAGTTTCTTGTGCTTACCGAGAGCTCTCCGTGGTCCCACAAGCTACTGAGGATGCTGAATATGAGCTGGAACACTGGGGCTCCAACCGTCTGATCTACGAGGACTCTGTAGGCCAAGTTGTCCACACGCATTATCAACATATCGATCCAGATCACGGTGAAGTAGCCATTAATCGAGCCCCAGACTATGAATTTGATGAGTCTGCTCAAGCTGAATTTCATTCTCGAATACTGGTTTAAAGACTGGGCCAATGCTGCAGTGGACGAGCCAAGCAACGACGGACCGAGAACGGGACTCACCAGGCATAGTTTGTCGTAGTTGAAGTAGATTGTCAATGAAATGATGGTCTCGAGGAGCAAGGCGGTGACGAGTTGTCTTCTGACAACAGCGGCATTCTGGAGAAAATGGGAGTTGATGTTGGAGCTTGAAGAGTCTGTCGCTGTCAAAGCGTTTGACTTTTCCAAGTCAAGAAAGCCCTTTTCGTTGACCAAGTTAGTCAACGGGATCTCCACGGGCATTATTGGGGATGGAATCAATGAAATTCGAGATGAAATGTGGGATCCAAAAGAAGTGATGTTGATAGTTGATCCGTCTCGTTTTATAATAAGACAACTAACGAAAGAACAAAAATCAACTACGGACTGACAAAGATCAACTACGAACTGAAAATCAACTAGCGAACTAATGAACCGACAAAAATCAAAAACGATCTAACAAACTAACGAGAACGAACTAACCAGCTAACGAGAACGAAGTAAAGATCACACAGTTAAACGGCCCAAAAGAAGTGAGATTTCTCGGTGAGCAACGCGATCCGAAGGTAATGGAATCTGCTCGGTTTATATAATTCTGGCAAACTACAGCTGGCCGGTCTGTGTATTAAAAAGAACAATACTTCTAGTGCTTCTGCTACTTCTACGTCTTCTCTCTTCTCTCTTCTTTCACCGTTAACTACTGAGAGCACACGCTGAAATGTTTAACGTGGTGTCTTCTACTGTGCAGAGCGGGAATTTTTCACCCATTGCAGGTAAACAGAAACGGCACAGGAAGAGAGCAGGAAGGAACAGAAACAGTCGGAGACAGCACAGAAAGAGGAGGTAGATTATCTCGCAACGGTTTGCATCTGTGAGGGTGAACAGTGGTATATAGTAGGTCCAAGAGCACAAGTACGATAAGAACAGCAAGCAGCACAAGTTGAAGAAGCGAAGCATATTGGGATCCACATCTCGTCAAAGAGGCGGAACACGAACTGGCAATAACTGGCAGAGATCGACCTCGAACTGGGCTCTCGCCAGAGGGCTAGCCGCATCGGGAGATTGACACACAGATTTGGGTGCGATTTGGGAGATTTCTGTAATTTTTTGTGGGTGTTCTCTCTGCGAAGCTTTCGAAATTTCTGTAAACACGGCGTCACGAAAACTCCCAAATCTCAATTCTCATTGACGTGTAGCGAGACGTTTGGCTGTAAATGTGGTTGTACAGAGTGCTATTTTTGGTTTGTCTGAGGGAGGAAGAGAGCGCACGTGGACTACGAAGAAATTGGTCGCGCCGCGGTACGGGTCTTCTACATAAAGATGCAAAAAGATTGAACCGCGAGACACCTCAGTGAGTGGTGGTTGAATCACAAAGGCGTGTAGAGCTAAGGTAATATGTTTACGTAGAATATGCTAGCAAGTGGTAATGTACTTTGGGGAGACGATACTGTTGCGGGTTTTTAGAGTAGAGTGAAATTACATAGATCGAGCGGAAGGAGGTCATTTTGTTTGTTCGGGTGTTCCGTTTTCTGCCGTCCGGTTAGGTGCCTTTTGGCATAAGACTCACTCCCATCTCCAAACTCGTCATGGTACCTTCATTCCACCGGCTAGCGTCTGCAACTCACAAATCGCATCGGCAATGGAGCGCAAGCAGGGCCGATGCCATTTCTCTTCTACAAGTACGCTTCAACACTAAGAAGTAAGTGTCCGTATGCATGGTCTCAGTGATGTACCTCCCCTTACACATAGATAATTTTAATAATATTCGAATACCCCTGTGGATGATGCTTTAACTCACGTAAGACTACTCCAATGCAAATGCCTCTTTTCAAAAAGCCGAATATACTTTTCTGACCAAACTGTTTCTCCTCAAACCACAGGTTCCATTACATAGCTCCAACAACCTAACAATATGGACTATTGCATGACAAACTTTAATTTTCTATGGCTGCAACAGTAGCCCCTCTCGCGCACTTTATATTTAGAAGCACCGTGAGGTGTTATAGCTTCATTAAACTGATGTCCATGCAACAGCTCCAATTCGGTACTATGACAGGGGATTGAATGCTAACGCTTCCTGAGTGACTCTGGAGTTAAAGCCAGAGATTTCCATAATGTCTGTGGAACTCATCACACGATCGTCTAGCAACTCCAGTAGGGCTTTGGAATTGCGCGGCGCCTTTGGACTAATTAGTTCAAATGCAACAGTAATAAGATGGCTGTTGAAGGCTAAAAATAGATGAAGAAATGGCAAAAGGACGAATGGCTAACAGGTATCTTCAAAGGAACACACCACTTGGGGTTTAACTCTTGGTATCACATCGCTCATGATCTCAATGTCTTTGAAATAAAATGGTTAGTTTCTGTGGGGGGCGGGGGAAGGATGCAAAAACCCAGCTGCAATATTATATCATAGAGTCATTCGGCGTGCCAAGAAAATATAAAGCATGCTATTATTAGGACGAAACTATGAAGGTACCTCTAATGACATAGTAGAGATCCAGTAGATGTTAAGTGTATGCTAACGATAGAAACACTATAAAATGAGTTCTAAATGTTCAGTTTTGCTGAACAAAATACCAATTACCATAGTAAGATATTTCAAAAACCGGAAACAATGAAATTTGCTGTTCCATTCTTATCAATCATCGCTGTAGCACAAGCTGCAAAAACTTTTGGCCTCATTACAATTCGGTCGGCCTCTCAATTCCACTATCGAAGCATAGTGAACATTGATGGGGGTATTTTCCTTGGGAGTGATCAAGGTGTTACTTTCCGTTTGAACAGCGACGGAACTTTGTACGACGACAGCACTAATAAACCAATTAACCAAGATGCAAACCATTTTATCGTCGAAGGGGACCAAGCAACAACGTTCTTCACCATTGGCGCTAATGACAGGCTCTTCTTTAATGGAGCAGAAACATTTGAGGCATGTCCAAAGGATGGACAATATGCATTGTCTACCGATTGCAAATCAGGTGGAACAGGCATTGCCATTTTAGTTGTTGGAATCAAGGATGTCCCTGACCCAGAACCAAAACCAGAACCAAAACCAGAACCACAGCCAGAACCACAGCCAGAACCAAAGCCAGAACCAAAGCCAGCACCTCAACCGGATGCAAAGCATTTTGGTATTATCAGTATCCACTCTGGCACCCAATTCCAGTACAACTCCATCAAGAAAGTCGCTTCTCATCCACATGTCTTCGTGGTTGGAGGCAATGACGGAAGCGATGTTTCTTTAACCTTGAAGCCAGATACGACTTTAGTTGACCAAGATGGAGTTGGAATATACGTCAATCCAACGACTGGTGAGTTCGGAAACGTCGATCCATGGGGTGAAATTAAGCCTTCCACTGGATTCACAATTGACACCGGATATTTGATTTATAACGGTAGAAACGACTGGAAAGCATGTCCTTCCGGAAACAATGTTTTCTCCTTAGCTAATAACGATTGTACGGGCGGTACTGGTATTGCTTTGAAGCTTGTTTGAGGGTAAGGGTTTTATTGTTTCGCAAGTTGCAAAATCCTGAAGAAAGAGGGTTATTCTATGTATTATTTATTTCCACGAGAGCAGCTTGTCTACTTGAAGTAGGAACATAGGGATGATTAAGTTAGTTTAGTAGTTAAGACATGAAATGCATAATGATATGATTTTTTTTAGCAGACTTGTTACTGTAAATTGACATATACATATATATATATGCTTGTTTGAGGGTAAGGGTTTTATTGTTTCGCAAGTTGCAAAATCCTGAAGAAAGAGGGTTATTCTATGTATTATTTATTTCCACGAGAGCAGCTTGTCTACTTGAAGTAGGAACATAGGGATGATTAAGTTAGTTTAGTAGTTAAGACATGAAATGCATAATGATATGATTTTTTTTAGCAGACTTGTTACTGTAAATTGACATATACATATATATATATATATATATGTATAATTATATGTATATACATAACCGTGTAATGTGCTACGATAGAGAAGAAACAACGAAATATAGCCTTGCAACACTACAATTGCATTCACAATTACATCTAGGTTTGTAAGTAGACATGGGAAGGCGTATTACTGCAAATTGGTATATTCAAGTATATATAATTATACACATATACTTGTACTATTTGCTAAAGTCATAGAGAAACAGTAACGAAAATGCCTTGCACTACTAAAAATGTATTTACAATTACATCTACTTCCCATTTCCCGCTTGTTCTTCTTTTATTAATACTCCCCACACTGTCCTACTCTATACCTTCTCCACCCAACCATTAAACACGACACCATCCACCACCACCTTCTAGACAATTCCAGATATCTCCGGATGCGTGGTTATGTGCCCGCGCCCGAATCTCGAAAGTGAAAAATGTCCGATCAAAGCGATTACGTGATAGTCTGTTAAGAGGTCTGAGCTGCCTAGAAGACGTCTAGTAAGTTGGTAAAGACAGTAAAAGTATTCGAACAACAGCAAAATGGTCGTACACAACCCAAACAACTGGTAAGTTAAAAAAGTCCCGAGATTTCAGTTTCTTTTATTGCTTTTGGTGGACCCTTAGACTAACTATTTCTGACAGGCACTGGATAGATAGAAACTGTCTTCCATGGTCGAAAGACTATTTCAATGAAAAAGTGGTGGCCACGGCCTTTGAGAATGAACAATACAGATTCGTGCTCAGCGCTGTCGACTCGGTCACTGGTGATTGCGATGTCACCCAAAGAAAGGGTAAAGTGTTGTGTATCTATGACATGAAGTTACTGTTCTCGGTCAACGGTGAAATTAAAGGTTCCGAGGAAGAACAATTACTCAAGGCAACGATATCGATTCCCGAGTTCGTCCATGACCAGGATGAGGACGACTACGTCTTCGAAATTTCTGCGGACGAGAAGAAAGCCGAGATCAGAAAGTTCTTCGTTCCACTCTTGAAGGAGAAGTTGTTGAAGTTCCAAAACGACTTGCTTGAGGCGCATGCCCAAGATGTACAACATTCCACCAGTTAGCTTGGTTAAATAGAACAAAAAAATGTATATATGAGCGAAAGTTATGGAATTGTAGGAGCAAGGATAGGCTACTATTACATTAAGCTACGGAAATAATTGAAAACATTCTTCCAATAGTTTACTTCTACTCTTTACAAACTCATAATCATGATACTTCGTTATTTACTGACCTATAATACTCTATAATATTAGCTAACCATCGAATCCATCAGGGACACCTTTGGCAGGGCGAACCGATCCATCCCTAGCGCCTAAATATATCTCCACCGCCCCAGTGTCGTTTTGATCCGCACCGATGCTATACCACGGGATTAAGCCCTGCTCAATGGACTTCAAAAGTCTATAAGTTTCCACTGAGCTGTATGGAATACCATTAGCTGGATCGAAATACTTGACTTCTGTACCTGAGATAAGACAGTTCTTCTTATTTCCATTGGGCAAGTACAAACCTGTTGGAGCCTCTGTTTTTAAGATAATGGCAGCAGACTCGGTCTCTACATCCTCTTCGATTTCTTCCACTTCTGCCTGTTTCACTCCTAAACGTGGAAGCTTCTTCAACTCATCGAAAATTGGATCGTCTTCCTTAAGATCTGAAGCTGGTTCAAATAGGATATCCTTTTCTGGTTTAACAATAGCGTAAGGGTTATCAACCTTACCAATGTGCAAGAGCGTCTTCAAGTCTTTGAAGCGACGAGAAGCTGGTAAGAGGGATTGTGATCCAAAAAGGAATGATTTGATGTTCTGTGTTGTTAACCTGTAGTCTTTGTCTTCTTCGTTGAAGTCTATGAGATACACAGTATTTCTGGAAACTCTCTGAGGAGGTCCCTCAAATATCTCACCGGTTTCAGCTTCATCAGTCTCGGTTATAGGCGTACCTTCTTTGGAATCCAAATCCACGTTGGGAGTGTCCTCTCGAGATTCTGGGACATCATCGTTATCATCTTCAGCAATTTCATCAGCAAAAGTGACTTTCTTCTTTTCGGCTTTTTCATCTTTATCGACCTCCTCTGTTTTAGGTGTAGATTCTACTTCTTTTGGTTTATCCTCTGCTTCATTCGATTCAGCATCATTCGCCTCATTAAGGACATCATTCTCCGCATTTGCGAATTCATTCTTCGGCTCAACATCCATTGACTCTGCGGCACCTACGACTTCGCCATCGTCCTTTGTAATTTCGGAAGAGCCATTAGAAATTTCAGGAGTGCTTGCTCCATTTTCTTCATTAACGACTTCACCTGTAGCGGATGGGTCAGGCTTTCCCGCCCCGTCCTCTCCTTTATCGGTATCGGCCACTTCCATCTCAATGTCTTCATTGAAGGAATCAGACGGCTCCGATGCCTCTTCGACCTTGGCCACCTCAACTTTTGCTATTTCAAGCTTGCTTTCTTCCGCATCGTTTCCATCGATGTTCTCGGATTCTTCGGGTATGTTTTCTATGACCTCAGAAGTATCAATACCCTTACGATCTTCTTGATTAGATTCCTGTGCTTCATTTTGAACTTCCAAATCTGGCGTTGGCTCCAGTTCATTGTTAGATGGGACTTCTACGGTTTCGTCTTCCTCTTTTTTAACCTCGACCTTCACACCATTCTTTTCAGCCTCCTCTTTTTTCAATCGCTCCTCTTCTTCCTTCTCCTTTATATAATAAGGAAGGTCTTCATCAATTTCACCTGGTACTCTTACTTTGATTTGGGGTTCATCAGTGGGAAACTTCTTTTTTCTTCCCGGCCTTCTCTTTCTTCTAGTCAGTTGTTCATAGAGCCTACGTGCTTCTTTTACCTCTTCGTAGGGTGTTATGTAGGTGTCTTTGCTTACAAGCCGTATAACATTTGTTAATTTGACTCTCTTCAGAAGGAGAAGTAGTCTTTGTCTCTCTTTCTTAACGACCTCCTGCTGTCTGAACTTATGCAATGATTCGATATTAGACTTTTCTGTTTCTATGGCTTCTGCCAATCTGTCTTCTTGGGTTAATTCCTTGACTTCGACACGAACAATAGGAGCAATTTTGGCTCTCCTTTCCTCGCTAGCTTTTAATCTCTTCACCAATGCAGCTTTGTTTTGCACAACGGCAGCTCTTGAAGATGATCTACGCTCTGAAAGAAGCAAGCTTGCAGAGGTTACCAAATTATTTTTCTTTGCTTTCTGAGCTTTGGGCTCTTTTGGTTGTGCTTTCTTGATAGTCGGCACAAGACTGTGCTTCTTTTTGATTCGTCTTTTCTTCAACTTCTCTTGAGCCTGAAGGTCTTTTTCCCCTTCGCTCTCGTCGTCTTCTGAGAGCGATATATCTGAGTCCGATAGCATTTCGTCCGATTTGACGGCGTTTTCCTCGTCTTCATCATCGTCATCTTCTACATCTCGGTGTTTTCTTTTGGTTCTTCTGCTGTCATTCATATCATCATCTTCTTCTTCATCTTCGTCGTCTTCATCTATACCACGCAAGTTGTCATTATCCACGTCCTCATCGACGAATTCCTCGTCATTTCCGTCTTCTTGAAACAACAAGTTGACGTTCTCGTCATCTTCAGTAACGAACTGAGAGAATGAACTCTGCAACTCCACCGACTGTTCTTCCAACTCAATGAGTTGTTTCATCCGCGAACCGGCATTGGAGCGTCGCTCCCTAGTCGCCACAAGACTATCTGGATCCATTGCGGAATCAATATATATATGTATACTATAGAATATGTACAAGTAGTGTTGAATAACAAGAAGAAAAGCATCTAATCAATATTTATTCATCCACAGAAATGTTACTGGTGCTAATGGGTCGGAATTTAGCGTAGGGTGTCCGGAAATACATGAGTGCTGAGATCTCAAGTCACGTGATAATATATAGTGGTGTCATTATGGAGGCAGGTTTCCTTGAAATGGAGAGAAGGTTGAGAATTGTGGTAATACGATCAGTAGAAACTCATTAATAGTGTTAGTTGGAACCAATTCAGGGAAGTACATAGTAATACCTTGCCCATATATATGTCCAGAGTCTATAATATAAGTGCCTGCATATAATATAACAACATCCGAGAGCCATATCGCGTCCCGGATATCAATTGAGAATCGCCAATATCTGCGTAGGGGCCTTTGTAGCGAGAGTTGTCGGTAGGATTAAAACGGCGAGAAGTAGAGAGAAGTCCTAGAGTAGATGTATGTGAATATATTAACTGATATAGGAAAAAAAAGCGATATATGGAAAAGTAACAGAAGGCTTGATTCATATACTATATACTATATACTATATACTATATACTATATACTATATACTATATACTATATACTATATACTATATACTATATACTGTACTCAGCCCAAAAATACCCATTTGTACGCTTATAGTATTGCTAATGAATTATCGGATCGTCACAACAGCAATGATCGCAATTATCACAGATTCTCCATTATCTCTCGCTATTTATTCTCTTGCTCTTCACATAATCCGCATCTCCCTCAGTAAATGTATCTAAAAGCACTTCAACCACCTCACTAAATTCGCGCTAGCCAGCAGAAAAACTGATCGTAGCGAGACTTCTCTAGCGAGGCTTTTTACGGAATTATTCAATTGAACATTAGCCGTTTTCTGACAGTGATATTCAAAGAAGTGCCCAATTAGCGCAACACAGAAGTTGAAAGTCGGGCTCAAAATGAAAAATTGCACTAAGGGGGCGACCCGAAGCACGGCCTTACTATTGAAGAGACATTTTTCAGCTTCAAGAGCCGTTTTTCACAACCCTATTGCTTCTAAACTTACTGAGACTTCGCAAGATGAGTTGACCCATTTCAATGCTTTGGCGTCCACTTGGTGGGATGTCAATGGACCACAGCGGATTTTGCACAAGATGAACTTGATCCGCATGGACTTCATCTTCAACGCAGTCAGATCGCATTTGCAATTGAACCCACCGGGAACTCCTGCTGAGGACCAAGTCTATATTCCTCCATTTGGGATTGATCTCTTGCCGGGACCCATTAAGTCAAGAATTATAGAAGGCCAGGAATTGCGTAGAGACGAGATCCTAGAAGATTCCAAGTTGACTGTTTTGGACGTGGGTTGTGGTGGTGGTATTCTTTCGGAGTCGCTTGCCAGATTGAACTTCATTGAAAGTGTCAAGGGAATCGACTTGTCAGCAGACGTCATTGAAGCCGCTAAGTTGCATAGGTCAAAGGACCCTATATTCAACGGAGGAAAGTTAACCTACGAATTGAGCGCTATAGAGGATTTACCAGTGGACGAAAAGTTCCACATCGTTACTATGTTCGAGATGCTCGAGCATGTGAGTTATCCATCGAAAGTCTTACTTGAAGCGTTGGAAAGAGTTGAGGTCGGTGGATGGTTGTTTATTTCAACTATAAATAGAGATTTCATCAGTTGGTTCACAACAATCTTCATGGGCGAACATGTGCTAGGTATTGTGCCAGTAGGAACACATACGCTTGAAAAGTACATCAACCAAACGGAAATTAGAGATTGGTTGGAGCAAGACCCAGAGAGAAAGGACGCTTTCCAAGTGGTAGATGCCAAGGGATGCATTTACTTGCCAGCCTATGGCTGGAAGTTCACCTCTAGTCCTGATGTTGGTAATTACTTCATGGCGATTAGGAGAAAGAAGTAATCAACAGCGACGAAAGGGAATTCAAAATAGTGCAATTGAGATTCACATAATACTAGCACCGACAAGATGGCGATAATATCGTGAAAATGTAAATAGGGATTACTAGAAAGTAATATAATAATATAGAACATCGAATCTTGTAGTGGAAGCATAACAAAGATAAAAATACCATTGTGCAGTTCATGAACAATGCAATTAAAACGTTATTCATTACATTATATGCATCTGATAGAGTACCTACTATGTCCACCGCATTATTACAGGCGGACCTATGTTGATCGATCACATCTCTATCTAATTAGCAACCTTTGTAGGGTTCTCTTCAGCTGGTTCGTCAATGAATGTCGGCAAGTTGTCCGTTCCCACTGCTTCTTCGTTCAAATAACTAGGCATTCCTATACCACTTTCAGCCATTTCATTCTCAAATTGCATCTCTTCTCCCAAAGCATCCAATTCAGCATCCAATTCCGACTCACTGATGTCCTCTGGGACATCGTAACTCGTCAGCAATGCTTCCTGCAACTCATTCGACTTGTCTATCAAATCCAACATCTCGTCTTGAAGTGCTTCTATCTGGTCGATATCGATTTTTCCGTATGTCTTTTTCAATTGCTTGTTCGCCGACTTCATGGCGTCGACAGTTATCATGGTGTTCTGGAGGTTATCGGTGGTCATGGAAGCTTGGGTGATGTTCCACGACTGACTCTCCAATTGGTCCTTCTGGGCCTCGATCTGCTTTCTTTGCCTCAAGAGTTTCAATGCTCTTTGTTTCAATGCCGACTTGCCCGGTCCGTCTCTCATTCTGCTTATTTTCTGTTGGTATGTGGACAATTCGGCGTTGATTTTGGAGAGCTTGACGTCTAGGGAGCCTACTCT
Source organism: Scheffersomyces insectosa (assembly GCA_030572575.1). Taxonomy (NCBI): domain Eukaryota; kingdom Fungi; phylum Ascomycota; class Pichiomycetes; order Serinales; family Debaryomycetaceae; genus Scheffersomyces; species Scheffersomyces insectosa. The sequence continues at coordinate 27,688 of JAJMAO010000084.1, forward strand.
GTCGTCGATGCCTTTGATGGCGTCGTTGAGCGAGGGTTTTGGCGCCGTATTTTTCGAGCCAAAGAGTCGGTTCATTAGGAGTGTTGCTTCTATTAGGTGGATTAATTATACGGTGGTGCAGACCCGATCGGTGGATAACGACGTATAAAGAAAGATACATCTACAAACACTTACTTATAAACGCTGTAAAAGCCACTAACAAAGCGGTTTGATAGCGAAAAGGGGATGCTGTGTGCAGGTACTAAGAGTAGTACTAAGAGTTGTATTATGAGATGGTAGTGGTGGTACTAAGAGTAGTAGTGGTGGTGGTGGTAGTAGTAATAGGAGGAGGGTAGGTGTGCAGTGGTTGTAGAGTAGTTGCAGGTGGTAGTAGTAGTAGTAGTAGTAGTAGTAGTAGTAGTAGTAGTAGTAGTAGTGGAAGTTGTAGAAGGTGGTGCGAATGATACTACTAGTAGTCTAGTAGTGGAAGGCAGTGGAAATGGTAGAGTGCTGAAAGTACTAATACGAATTAGCACTAATATTAGTGAATACAGAACGACCAAATGCAAATGCAATGAATTGAGTGTACTTTGCGCAACTTCCTGGTTATGCCTTCTGTAATTCTACATTCTACCGCTGAACACAGTCGTAGCTGTAGCTATGCTAGACACCCTTCGCTAATGAATAAAATGCGAAGTGTTCCATTCTCCATTTTGCAGTAACTGATCTGATAATCTTTCGTAAATCCTGTATGCGTTTAAGCAAACTTGATTTGCAGCGAGGTTCACTTGTAGCCATAGATATGGGTGAGTGATAAGTGATATGGGATATGTGATGTAATCGTTGAGCCAAGCTACTAGCATTTCACCATCTACGTTCCTGCCTTCAACTAATCTTGCAAAGAAAATTATCAATCAATTCATATTTTGTATTTACGTATTTAATTACAGTATTTGTACAGCTCAATACGCTCTCAATCCTCTCTCCCCCATAGTTAAGATGTGCGATTTGCGCTTCTCATTTCTTGCTCCCAAAAACTTGCAACTTCTTTTGCGACGGAAAGCGCGTATTTGATAGTTGCAGCCTTCTTTTGCTCTTCTTTAGACTAGTGCAATTGGCTTGATATATACCGTGATTTGCTTGTTCATCGATCATGCCTGAAGTAGCGGAGGTGGGTTTGTATCCATGGCGTTTGGCCTGGTTTTTGTAGTCCTTTTCAGCGAGAACTCGCGTATACTAACTCCAGTGTAGGTAGCACACGTCTGTGCTCTTCTCAAGAGAAACGTCTTAGGATTCAAAATAGCCAGTGTGGTGTTGAACAACGACCCACTTCTCTTCCCAGCGTTGAAAGCCGCTGAGAATCCAGAAAGCGAAATCGTTTCGTTTCGTGGGAAGTTGGTCAACTCGACAATTCATTCCATTGGAAGACACGGTAAGTATTTCTGGTTAAGATTGAAATTGCTTGATTCCAAAGAAACAGGTGTTCTTTTGATGCATCTTGGAATGACGGGCATGATCAAGATTCGAAACGTTGACTCCCACTTGATTTTCATGGAAAATGGCGGAGACAGGAAGGTCCTAGATGATTTGAAAAAACAGAACCTTGAAGGAGAAACGTCGAAGTACTTTAAGAAAGAAATTAAAGATGTAGTTACTGTAGGAGAATATTACAGAGGCGAAGACGGGGATGAAAAGAAAGCCAAGCACGAAGACTCCGAATGGCCCCCTCGTTTCTCCAAGTTGGAAATGGTTCTTGAGAACGGGGATTCCAAGTACGATTTGGCATTTGTCGATCCTAGAAGACTAGGAAGAATCAGACTTTTAGAGGGACCAGAGGTGCAAACAGATGATGATCTTCTTCTAACCACACCATTGGATGTGTTAGGACCGGACTACTCGAAGCCGTTGGTACCTCCGAAAGTAAAACTAGAGTTTGGAGATCCAGATCCAGACACTCACGGACGACCAAGGCCGACAGTCGAAGAATTCAGCAAGCTTGTTTTATCTAAAAAGAAGCCTATTAAGAGTTTACTTTTGGACCAGTCTTTCTTCAGTGGCATTGGAAACTGGGTCAGCGACGAGATCGTGTACAATGCTAGAATTCATCCTGGAGAGGTGATTTCAAGCAAAATCCCCGCAAACTTAGAAGAAGTGCACCCTACTATTCAGAGGCTATACGACTCAATCATCTATATTTGCCAAGAGAGTGTCAGCGTCGAAGGAGATGTAAAGAAGTTCCCGGATGACTGGCTAATGCTACATAGGTGGGGAAAGGCGAGAAAGAAGGGTCCAAAGCAGAGAACGAAAGATGGATACGAGGTAGATTACGAAACTATTGGAGGAAGAACAAGTTGCTTTGTGCCAGAATTGCAAAAGCCCTTAAAAAGTGAAATTGGCCAGGCAAAGAATTCAATGAAGAAGGAAAAAGTTGTGCAAACGAAGCAATTGCAGGCAAAGGCTACAAAGGCTGCCGTCCCTAGTAAGAGAGAAGAGCCGATTACACTGTTATCAGGTTATTCCTATACCGAACCAGTCTCACCGGCAAGAACTACTACTACTCGTGCTCGACCAACAAGACTGGTAACGAAAACTCAGGTCCCCCCTCCCAAGTTAGCCAAGCCAGTCAAGGTGACGAAGTCGAAGCTGGAGACGAAAGCGAAAACCCCTAAGAGGAGCATTGAAGTGAAACAAGAGAAAGCTACTAAACGTAGCAGGACACTTAAATCAGAGAAATAACTGGGACGGCCCAATAAGTAATTTTTGCAAATGGTTCTTCATTACGGATTCTTTCAGGCTAAACGGATCTCTGATTCAACGAAATTCACTATTAAGAAGACCATCGTTGGAACTACTTTCGCAACCAGAACGAGAGACCCTAAACACAAATCCTATATATAACTATAACCGAATAAATATCTGCTTACAATGCATTTTGCTGATTGGGGGAGTCTAGCCAGATGCTAACAAAACTGCCATGTTGCATCCGTCCTGGTGAGTTCACCGAACCGAAACTTATGCCATCCGCGACTGGGGACCCGGCAGGACCGCACGCTCATACCCTCTACGCTGTGACTGTCCACCACGAAATGTCAGTTCCCCTCAACTCACAGCCCCAAAAGCAGTAACTTGGGACGGGGAAACACCCTTGAAGGGTTGATAATAGAACACATTCTGGTGGGGTCACGGAGCTATCCTTGCAGGGCCATATGCGTAGTTCTCGGTCATCGAGATTACATGGCGGCCCAGATCCACTCCCTGTTTATAATCCATACAATAGACGGGTAAAGGGGTTAGGGAGGCTTGTTTGTCCATGCTTGCTTTAGAGTACAAAAATTCCACCAATACTGTACCCAGCAATTGTAAGTCCCATCACAACAGCCATGTGTATATATCTAATCGGTGCCAGTGTCTAGACCATCACACCCCACACTTCCACCGCCGTAGTGACAGCTTCTCCACGTTTGAGCGATAAGGGGAAATTTCAGCGCGTGATCTCTACGCACACAAAGGGCCCTTGAGACGTCACTAGGGAAGAGGGACACCGTGTGAAGAGAGATAAGTATTGTATGTGTCTGTTTAGGTATGAAGGTATGTCGGTATATACGTTATATATAATAATATATATATCGGTAGAAAATAGTGCATAAATGTGTAGATCGTATAATACATTTATATGTTCATATGTGCTAGTTGCTTTGGTATTTTATCATACTGGTGTAATCTCTGTATAGTGTCTATAGCTACCACCAAAAGCAAAAGTCATCGCATAACAACGACAGTATTGTTTCATTATTTCCAAAAAAGCTGACTAGTATTCTACAAGAAGGTTGTCTTTAATCACATTGGCTATTTATTCACTAGTGCCTTCACTACTTTTACTCCAAAAATCTCTTCATCATGTTCTCATTTGAAGTGCTAGAAATCGTTGCCTTCATCGTCATATTCCTCATCATTCATGAAATCAACCAATCACTAAATAAGCTACATTCCAGCTTAAACAAAATATCACAGAAAGAGACTGATGAAATAGTGTCAGATCCGCCATCTGAACAGAGTTCCCTTCCAGACGAGCTCGTATTGGAAGTGCTAGGCTACATGACCCAAGAGGATGTGGCTTGTTTATCGTTGGTCAACCACAGATTCAATGCGTTGTGCAAAATTAAGTTGTTCAAGAACATCTACGTGAGCGGCTCTCACTTGAAGGACCGTATCAACCATCCAAAGTGCATATCAAGTCCATTCTACAAGCAGTATACAGTTTTGAACTACCTTTCGTTCATGAGGTTCATCAACTCAGCTCACTTTCAACCACAATTGATAAGAAAAATCGTGTTTTATGAACCAATATTCTCTGCTCTATTTCTAGACGAGTTGATGACCCATTTACCATTGGCTGCGTTCTACATTGAGAAGAGCGAGGGCACCATGTTTCAGTTCAATGCTTACAACACATTACAGCATAACTTGAGAATAGACGGACTCCAGCGCCTAGATGTAATGGCGACGGAGCTCATCGACATGCCCATTTGTAATTATCCAAAATCCGTGAAGGACCTCTCCATTGATTTCACGACCGTCGAAGTGTCTATTCCGGTTGCTTTAAATAACTGCAGGTCAGTATTACCTCAGTTGAAGACACTCAAATTGAAGCATGTGGACAGTAGCATTCTAGAAGATTTTGCAAGGACGTTAGATCATAAGTTGGCAGTGCAGTCACTCTCAATTTCGATGCGTTCAGGAAATTTGCAGCCAGGATTTCTAGAAAAGTGCTTTAACTTGGAAAGCATCAACAAAATCGAATTATTCTTGTCTGGTTGCAAGCTGGGTGGTGCTGACCTAAGTTCCTTAGCAGGAAAGTTCCCATCGGTCAAGCTGGTAGCAATTTCGTGTCGTAGCTACTACGATCACGACTATTTAAAGATATTCGAAGACAACACTCTCGAAGAGGTTAGCTTGAATATGTTGACACCTCAGTTCAGTCCATATTTCCTACCTAACTCACCATTCATAGCTGGACTTGTTGAACGCCAAACACAGTCATTGAAGAAGCTTGATATCAGCATGGGTAAATTCATTGACACATCCTACCTGCACAGTCTAGATGCTATAGACCGTTTTTATGTCGGCCAATTCTCAACTGAAGAGGCTGCAGATGTTGTAAAAGGGGCAAGGGAGCTCAACAGGAAAGATGACCAATATCGCCAATTGCAGTACATTCGATACAATGGTGTTCCGGTTATGGTCGAAAGAAGCTACGGTGAGTTCATCGATGCTGCCATAATTACATGACTTCAAAACACAGTAACTTTAATGCATATATCCTAAAAAAATTATTATCCGTAGTTTTTCCACCAATGGCATTGGCAAACTAAAACAACGACGGTTCCTGAATGGGTAGTTCCGGTATTTGCAAGTGTTCCGTAATAGCACCTGTTTATGGAATGGAAGTATTTTCCAGGTTATAAACATGTGTCGACTTGTAGAGATTTAGACTAACGAGAACTTATCGATTCCACTGATATTTTGTAGGCACAACCTGACTTCAACTTCTCTCTCCAACATTCTTCATTATTCTTAATCGTTTTCCGCAACTCGCTTAACGAATTTAATGCGGTAACAAGTGTGGCCCCATTTCCCACTCAGCACAGTTCTCGTAAGAGAATAATTTCCAGTGCAAGAATGTTGCAACCATTGTCGTCATCTCCGATCGGTGAGTTTGTCCGCGCTCCGAATTGACGTGGACCTCCGACTGAGGACTTTTTCCGACCCACGCTCGGAAGGTTCTCCGCTCGCTGGCAATGTTTGGGTGCACTACAATAGAAATCGCCTTGCAGTTGGGAGCGCGAACCCGACTTCACCCGTTTGCAACCGCGCCAAACCATTTAAACGGGCTGTTGCAATGAACGCCTGGGTTGTATGGCTCGAAGTCGCCAGATCAACTGTGGAATCTCCAACCGTAGCGGGAAAACACGAATGAGTAGGAGCCAGAAAGCTGGTTAGTGGAGACCAAACTAGCAGAATGGGAAAGTAATGAAGAAGCTAGACTTCTATCTGAGTTCGTTGTTGCGCAAACAAGAAGCTGCGTAATTGTACATCGGAAGACGGTTCCGAACAGTGGCCTGGGTTAATTACAGGTCCTAGAAGAGATAACTGTCTGCCGATAGCTAAGAGCATAGCGTATCGGAAAAATGTAGGTTTACCGATCCAAGCTTTTGAAGAGCGGGGCAAAGGTCGATTGTTGGCCTAACTACTGAGTTTTACTAAGTAACCCATAACAAAATGCTGGAGACACTTGTCGACCACCACACAAAACCAATATCACTATTGTACTGTGACACAATTAAATATCTACCACACTGGAGTACTCATGCTTACCCACTACTCCTATTGAATCTACCCCTCATCACGACATGGTTCTCGCTTTCTGCAACCTCGAAGTGTACCACATACAGAGTCTAAAACTGGTTCGTTTAGCGACTTTGCAACTTTGTTCTCTCTGAATTTCTTTTTTCTGTACTAGCGCTGTCAAAAAAATACGGATCCCCTCTTTTCTGTTTGTAGGGTAGCAATTGGAAAATATCGGAGCTCGATTTTGGGCGTTTTCCAATTCCGGTCATACATTCATCCCCGGAACTCTATTAATTGAGGCACGGTTTCTAATAACCCAAGATCGGAGTTGATTCAGATCACTACTGAGATGCCCACAAGTGGTCCAAAAACATTAAGAACACCAGGGCAGAAAGTCCAGCAATCCCGTCCACAGAAAATAGCAATAGCTCGATAATGTGGTATCTTTCAGGACTAACGGAGCACGCCATAGAACCCTATTTATTCTTGCATTGATAGGAGTTAAATTCCAATTTGATTAAATTAATCCATGCGCTAAGCTCCAATTTTCCGCAGCCGTGAAACAAACATCCGTAACGCAACGTTATTGAACGAATCGCAGCATTTTTAGCAGAGGTTGCGGTGTTTCATGCTTTTTTCAGAAAAATTGACTGAAACGCAGAACAAAGAGCCTGTCCCCGTAGCCATACACGTGTAATAAGAACTAGTCTGCTCGCTATGATTCTAAGATCTTACTGATGCCAGTCCACACCGCCAACCTCTCGATTTCACACCCAGCTATCTCTCATTCTCCTACCACTGGCCGTTAGTCCGCTTGAAAATTTTCTGGTCAGGACAAACCCGGAATCAGCCGCGCCGCTACCCACAATAGCGAAATCGCTGCCTGTGTATCACCACCACCGCCGCTAACAATACCTACTTCCCGCTACCACAATCCACCAGTTTTCCAGAACAACCACTACATACGTCCTCCCGGTACCAACCCCGGTTCTACTTTCTCTACTTCCGACCCGTCCTCCTGCGCTACGATAATCCACCCCTCAACCGCCTCTACACAGGACACCGAATATCCTCCTCTTCCTGGTACCGCCTACCGATCTGGAAGCCTGTCACTGTAGATTTTATTATGTACCCGTGTTGTGGTATATAAGGCGATGGATTCGCTTTGGCGAAATTATAATGGATGATTTGAATTGACGTTGTATTGATCGATACAGCAACTTTTGAGTTTATTATTTGTGGCTAAATTCAATTATAGAACAGACTGCTACCTAGCACATTGAAATTGGCTCTACCATTAAGATTAGCCATTTTTACTGATTAGCCGCCGAGACCTTGATTTCTGGTTCCATCGAATTTGTAACAACTTCATTCATCATTGTCCTTTACCGACTGTTAAATCAACTATAGTTGACGCTACAAGCAGATCCATTGATTTGATCCTTCCTAGCAAATTCTTGAGCTTGTGTTGCAACCATTGCTATCTCATAGAATTGCAGTTATTATACTATTTATAGTAATTCCAATATTCCTACCATCATGTTGAAGACCATTTCTAGATCGCAGATCCGTGAAAGCGCTGTTCGCCAGCTCTCCCTCCGTTGGGCTTCCGCTTCTACCACCACTACAACCTCTTCGTCGCCATCTTCAAAGACAAATACCTCAATCCACACGCATACTATTAAAACACCGGTTGGTATCAAGGCTGCAATTGCATCCCTTAAACCAAAGACTACGAGACTTTCCATTGAAGGTCCAATTGAGTGTGATTTGGAAGGTTTCCAACTCTTAAACTCTCCTATCTACAACAAGGGCTCTGCCTTTACCAAGGAAGAACGTCAAGCTTTCAAGCTTAGTGCCCTTTTACCATCTCAAACAAATACCTTGGATGAACAGGTGGAAAGAGCTTACACTCAGTTCACATACCTCAAGACTCCATTGGCCAAGAATGATTTCTGTACTTCTATGAGAATTCAGAACAAGGTTCTTTACTATGAACTCGTCCGTCGTCATATCAGAGAAATGCTTCCTATTATTTATACTCCAACTGAAGGTGATGCTATCGCTGCTTATTCCCACAGATTCAGAAAGCCAGAGGGTTGTTTTCTCGACATAACTGATCCAGACTCAATTAACGAACGTCTTTCCGTGTACGGTGAAGACAAGGATATTGATTACATTGTTGTATCTGACGGTGAAGGTATCTTGGGTATTGGAGACCAGGGTGTTGGTGGTATCCGTATCGCTATCGCCAAATTGGGTCTTATGACACTTTGTGGTGGTATTCACCCAGGCAGAGTTCTTCCTATTGTGCTTGATGTAGGTACTAACAACGAACAACTCCTCAATGATGATCTTTACATGGGTAACAAATTCCCAAGAGTTCGTGGAGACGAATACTGGAACTTCGTGGATAAATTCATTACTGCAGTGAAGACCAGATTCCCTTCTGCTGTCTTACATTATGAAGATTTTGGTGTTACTACCGGAAGAGACATGCTTTACAAGTACAGGGAAGATTTACCATCGTTTAACGATGATATCCAAGGTACTGGTGCTGTTGTCATGGCCTCTATTACTGCTGGTTTGCAATTCACAAACAAGAACTTGCTTGACACCCAAGTTTTGATTTACGGTGCCGGATCCGCTGGTCTCGGTATTGCTGATCAGATCGTTAACCACATGGTTTCTCACGGTGCTACTAAGGAACAAGCTCGTGCTCAAATCCACACTATGGACCGTAGAGGTTTGATTTTGCAGTCTTTTGACGATTCCACTCCTACTCAGAAGTTGTACGCTGAACCAGATGCTGAATGGGAAGGTATTAACACCAAGAATCTCGTGGAAGTCATTGAAAAGGTCAAGCCTACTGTTCTTGTTGGATGTTCCACCCAAGCTGGTGCCTTCACTGAGGAAGTAATCAAGACCATGTACAAGCACAACCCTCAACCAATGGTTTTCCCACTTTCCAACCCTACCCGTTTGCACGAAGCTTTCCCAGTCGATATCATGAAGTGGACTGATAATAATGCTCTTATTGCCACCGGTTCTCCCTTCCAACCTGTTGATGGTTTTGCCATCTCAGAGAACAACAACTGTTTCACATTCCCAGGTATTGGTTTGGGTGCTGTGTTGTCGAGATGTACTACTATCTCCGATAAGATGGTTTCAGCCGCTGTTGACCAGCTTGCTTCGTTATCGCCTAAGATGGAGAACCCTAAGAATGGTCTTCTTCCTAAATTGGAAGAAATAGATGAAGTTAGTGCAAAGGTCGCCACTGCTGTTATCTTGCAATCATTGAAAGAAGGAACTGCTAGAGTCGAGAGTGAAGAAAAACCAAATGGTGGCTTCGTTCAAGTACCAAGAGAATTCAACCAATGTCTCAAGTGGGTCCAATCTCAAATGTGGAAGCCTATTTACAGACCATTGGTTAAGGTTGATCATGTTCCAGAAATCCACACTTTCCAAGTGTAAGCAATCTAGTACCTGTAGTCTTGCTGTAGCAAGTGCAAAGTACAATTTGAACGTTGACCATTAAGTGTCCTAGTTCCATCTATTCATATCCTCTGTTGTCGAGGTTTTATTTAGTTCGTATCTCCTCGTTAATCATTTATTGGTCACTGACCCTGTGCATTTACATAATTAATAGATCTTTATTATTTTATATACTCCGGCTCTTAGAACTATAATATATTAGACATAATAATCGGAATGATAAAGAAGTATGACCGTGGTAAGTATCAATATTAAGAGCCAATTACAATGGAACAGCAACTAGTTTTCATAATAGTTAAGTCCACTAGGTCCGTCTTTGGAGACTACTACATAGCCAAAGCCAAGAATCAGGTTTCGGATGAACCGACGTCAACTATCGTACCATATGCCCCTACTTTGCCCCACCAAATTCCCTAAATAACCTAAAGTTTCAAGCTGCGTTGAGATATGCAACCTTCTGTTTTCGGAGTTTGAAGCAATCACGCATCGAGGCCCGTACGTACTAACCAACTCCGGGACAGACCATTTCCAAGCTTCTCTGCGACATCTACATTGCCGGAGAGCAAGGAATTAAGGCCACTCCGAGATTCACCATTGCCAACCTGCCCAAAATTTTGTTGTTGAGATAATCGACACGAAATAGCGTTTGTAAAAGCAATTTCTGTTATACTTCTTTCTCTCTGATGCGTTTTTCTTTCTAATGCTTTTTTCTCTCACACTTATAGCTCTCTTATACTTATAGCTCTCTTATACTTATAGCTCTCTTACACTTATATATCTCGTACACTTATATATCTCGTACACTTATATCTCTCGTACACTTATATCTCTCGTACACTTATATCTCTCGTACTTGTATCTTGTATCTCTCTCATACTTGTATCTCTCACTCACTTATGAATGTCCGACACTTATAACTATCTCACACTTATAAATGTCCGACACTATTATATCTCCCTCCCACTTACATCTCCCTCTCACTTACATCTCCCTCTCACTTACATCTCCCTCTCACTTGTATCTCTCTCTCACTTATATCTCCCTCTAACTTATATCTCCCTCACACTCTATCTCCCTCCCACTCTATCTCCCTCTCTGTCACCACACCACTCACTACTCAACCCCACACCGTTCTCTCGCTTTCCGGCCACCGGCTGCAAATCCCAACCAAACACCCATATCGCCGTGCCTGCACACTCACACCCAATGGAATCTCAACAATTCGCCCGTATGTCGCTATTCCGTTCTCGAGATTCTCGACATGTTCCCACCGGTTTTCTCACTTGGATTAATACAAGTGAAAAGTTCTTGTTGGAGAACACATTAGCACTCGGAGTAAACGGCTACAACTATATAGTAAGTACAAATACAATGTCTGTCGAAGATTTGAAGGCCACTGTCGCCAAATTGCAAGAAAGAATCCAATACTTGGAACAAAAGGCCGGTCTTGTGCCAGCCAAGTCCGTGAAAATGGTGTTGATCGGACCTCCTGGTGCTGGTAAGGGTACCCAAGCTCCAAACTTGAAGGAGAAGTACTGTGCCTGTCACTTGGCCACTGGAGACATGTTGAGAGCCCAGGTCGCTGCTAAGACTGCTCTTGGTGTCGAGGCCAAGAAGATCATGGACCAAGGTGGTTTGGTCTCCGACGAGATCATGGTCAACATGATCAAGTCGGAATTGGAAAACAACAAGGAATGTGCTAACGGATTCATCTTGGACGGTTTCCCAAGAACCATTCCTCAAGCCGAGAAGTTGGACTCTATGTTGACCGAGAGAAAGACTCCATTAGAGAACGCCATTGAGCTTAAGATCGACGACGAATTGTTGGTCGCTAGAATCACCGGTAGATTGGTCCACCCAGCTTCTGGTAGATCCTACCACAAGTTGTTCAACCCACCAAAGAAAGAAATGATTGACGACGTCACTGGTGAAGCCTTGGTGCAGAGATCCGATGACAACGAAGGTGCCTTGAAGAAGAGATTAGTGACTTACCACAAGCAAACCGAACCAATTGTTGACTACTACAAGAAGACCGGTATCTGGAGTGGAATTGACGCTTCCCAGAAGCCAGGTAAGGTCTGGACTGATATCTTGAAGTGTTTCGGTCAATAAGTGGAGTGGAAGAAGGGGTGTAGCTAGTCAATTGCTACGTTATCTAAAATATTTAACTTGTATAAATCAGTAATATATATTTATTGAGAGATTGTGATGTAAGAAGATAAAAGCAGTATCATTAAAAGAAGTGAATATGAAATAAGACATAACAAGAAGGATACATTACACATATTGAAATAAAGCTACACGGAAATTGAATACTATAATGGAGGCATCGACATACTTAATGCATAGAAGTTGGTAATCTGCCTAGTTCTTCAACGACGAATGGACAAAGTCAATTATGGTGAAACATGATCTCACAATTAGTGAAGGAAAGAGAAGATCAAATTAAATTAAATATCTAGTATGTGTCATGTCATTCATTATAAACTATGCAATTCTATTATTTGCTACAATAATACTTCGTCAATGTCAACTCATGGCTGTAGCGACCATAAATTCACCTATGCCTTCTCACGTTTCACCCTTTGACCACCTTCTTCGTCAGCTCCTCTCTTCTTTCGAGACTCTTGGGCACACGTTGCATGCATAATCTTACGACTGGTCAGGCTCTCACCTGGAGCAGTTACGCAGTTGTACCAGCACCACTCACCCAATGAATTGTCATATGTAGCCTTGATCGATTCACGGCAAATGACACATCTGTTGTTCATATTGGTGTCATTAGGAGGAACCAAGACATATGCAACCTTACTATTTTTTGTCAGCGGTGTAATATCCTTAGCATCTGCACCGTTATTAGTGTCTGGAGTAGAGAATTCTAACAAGGCCTCATCCTTAAAGTTGGCCCAGTCGTAGTCATCCAAATACCAGTTACGAGATTGAACGTTAGTCCTTTGCGCCAACTTGTTGTTGATTCTGTAATGCCAGTCTAAATGCAAACGCTTTTTGGCAGCACCTTCATTGTCAGTTCCAAATCTTTTTCCACACAAGGAACATTTGGACGACTTAGCTTCGTATAACAAGTTCAACTCGCCTTGTGAAGGAGTATTATTGTTCAAGAAGCCTTGTAAATCTGAAGATATTTGCTTAGATACAATGAGCAATTCGCCGAATTTGATCTTCTCATATTCCGATCTATGAATACTACTATTTATGTTTGCAGTCAAGATATCTTGCAAAGCACTGTTTGATGGCAAATCACCATTCTTAGGTACCACGTATTTGATTTTTGGAAAAACTATACTGTAAACCGGCTTGGAGCCAGGGATTGGTTCTTGATCTGCTTTGACCAAGCCAGAGATAACTAATCCATGGAAAAGTTTGTCTGCGTCCGGCATGGCAGGTGGCTGTGGTGTTACCGCCGTAGGTGTTTGTACTATTGACCTGTTCTGATGTCCTGGTGTCGTTGCTGGCGTTGTAGCAGGTGTTGGCATTGGAGTGTTCAACTCCTGCTCCTTTATCGTGTTTAACTGTGCTTGTACTGCCTGCAATTCGGCAGTTTTCATAGTCTGGCTTGAGAGCAACATCTTTAACTGCTTCAACGCATTGAAGCGGTCCTGAAGCTTCGAGTCCGAGCCGTTGCTTTGTAATTTCTTTTGGAAAAGTGGAATCAAATCGTTGATGTCTTCTATTAAAGTCTTATTTGAGAGTTCTGGCGAAGGCACTTTACGAGTGCTGCTTTTAGGGTAGCCAGCACGATCAAGAAATGTCTTGATTTTGTCCAACTGTTCCTGAGGGAACAAGGGGTAGTTTGTACCCTTTGTTTTGGCGATTTTCCACGATTCGAACAACTTGGAGGCAAGGGTCTGACGAGTCAGTTCGCTGCCCAATTGGAACACATGAGAGAATAACGAGAAGATCTCTTCTCCCACCAAAATGTTGTAAGGATTGCCCACTGTCTTGCAGATGGAGTCTAGGAGGTACAATGAGTACAACTTCTGGGCTGGAATGGCCTTGTATATGCGTGCTGTGATAATATTGATGATACCATCGGCGTAAGCTGGGCTCTCTTTGGCGATGGCGGTTAGGTTCTCGATGATCGGGCCGGAGTTGAATGTGAGCTCTGAAAGTGACTGGGTATAATCCTCTAGCAAATTCGACGACAGCTCTTGATCCATTTTGAGTCGTTGTTGGAGATGCTGTGTAGGATTGGACCTTATTACAAGTAACAACCATAAAGAAATATGGTGAGGTTGGAGAATTCTTGGAGAGCGTTGTTTGAGTGTTGTCACGTGGATAAAAGTCATGTGACCGATTAGTCAGTAACTAAGAGAAAAAGAGAGAGATTCCAAGAGAAGTGCGAGTTAGGAGAGTTGAGAGTATTAAGAATAGTTGAGCACATAGTTAAGAGTACATAGTTAAGAGTACATAGTTAAGTGCGCATAGTTAAAGAGACGAGAGAAGGTGCAATATGAAGGAATTGAGAGTAGCGTATAACGTTTAGCAGCCATTAGTGGCGAGTGGGAGTAGCTGTGAGAGGATGGAAGACACCGCCGATGGTCTCTCACTGTTATGGAGCAGATGAATATATGCAAGTGACTGCTTATGGTATTTTATGCTTAAATCATTTTGGTTGAGTTCAATACTAGATCCTTATTTGATACGGGATTTTTATCTTTATTCAACTATTTGGTAGCATTTCTACTAAATATAGTCCCTATTCAGGAGCAATTGTGCCGTGTTTTCTGTTTTTTATTGTATTCTTCAGCAATTTTCCACTAACTCGCTGCAAGCTACCCCATTTCTTCCTTCCTCTATTCAGATTGTACCTTTTCTCCAGACTACACCCCAGCACCTTATCTTCTCTAGTCCCATTAACTCTACACTGTGCGCCATAATACTACAACAGAGAACAGACTACACTGCCACACACGACTTTCTCACTAACAAACCCGCACTTTCAAAACCTGTAATAACACCTTTCCTAATACTGGCCAGTCACTACTTAAGAGGAGTTTCTTGATACCTTACAAAACGAATTGAACACAATCTGTTGTTTCATAGACTTATCATCTCTTTCTTATAACACTCGCCATGGAGCACTCTAACCACTTGTTCCGGTTCAATGCCTCGCTATTCAAATTGCCAAAGTCGGCGAAGTTGCGGTCCTTTGGAGTGTACTTATCAGGAGCGTTGTACGCCATTGGGTTCTGGTCCATAGTAGACGCCGCCATCTACTCAAAGACAGTCAATGCATCTGTGGTCCATGTGACGTTTGTGGACTGGATTCCGTTCATATGCTCCACCTTGGGTATGCTCATCGTCAACTCGATTGAAAAGGCCAATTTGTTCGTAGACTCCAACAACTCGTTCCTCAACAGCGGCTCCAACACCAACGCATGGGCTGCTAGAGTCATCTTGTTCTTTGGGTTCTCGTTGTTGGCCGGTGGTTTGGCCGGCTCGTTTATGGTGTTTATCTTAAAGTTCTTGTTGAAGCAATACACATTCCCAACTTTGGGAATGGGAGTATCGAATATCGTCTGTAATGGATGCATTATGTTGAGTTGTGTGACATTGTGGTTATCACAGAACATCGAGGACGAATACAGCTACAGTTTGGCCTTATAGAGGTGTAGAGGTGCACGAATCGTGAAACGGTAGACCATAGTATCGCTAGTATTTCATAAATATCAATATATGTTAAATTATGAAATGTGGAGTAAATTGGTGGTTGTGTAGAAATTTGACAGTGTAGAAGTCCATCTGCCAAAGCGTAATGAAATTGGGAGCATGGAATACAAATAATGGTGATAAATACAAGAGATAAGAGAAGGTCGAGTTCGCGGAAACAGCAACAGCTTTAACTACATTTTTGAAATACGATTGGGATCCTGATATCTCAATTTCTATTATTATATCAGACCATCCGAGTCATTACGGCCAGAGCCGATCTCTCATATCCCACAATCAATTGTCTAACAATATAAATTAAAAGTTCAAGAAGAGAAGTATAAAAACCTAGCTACTATATATAAGCAATATCAAATGAGAATGAAACGGGTAGCTTTGTCTAGTAAAAGGTATCACAGATGCCGTTGTAAGAAGCGTATCAGACAAATAGGGAGTCCCCAAATCAGAAGGCTATTCTTCTAATCATTGAACCGATATGCTAAGATACTTCTTACACAAGGCTGGACTTGATGTCACTCCAAACAGAACCAGTCGGTGACATCAATGCAAACATTGTCATTGCAGTAGAACCCGATAGTCGAGAACACGAATTCGAAGCCATTGGCTAAATCATAAGTTTAGCGAGAACTACCCGAGCTTCGCGCTCGATAGTTCAGCATGGAAATTCACTTTGGCACGATATGGTGATATCTGATAATGAATATACAAGCTCGTCCATTGAACATTACACAAACTAGATCCTAATCAGGACAGTATTCACTGATTATTCTTGAGCTATCTACGTAAACACCTGCATCTCTCGTCTCTCTAATTTTCTCTATCTCACAGTCAACTCATCCTTCAAGGACCCAAGCAACGACAATTCAAAATCACTGAAATTGAACAAGTTCAAATGGATGGGCTCAGATTGTCCACGGGGATATACATGGAAGTCCTTACTCTTCAATTCATCAAAGAAAGGATGCACCAATACACGGCGTGGACTAGCACGGAAGTCCGGGTCATACACCAATATTTTCAACAACAAGTCAATGGCGTCGGCTGGAGAATTGCTGAAAATTTGCTTGAATCTCTCTTCAACGGAACAGCTGAAGAGCTTATTAGTGTACATGTTACCACGATATTGTGGATTACTCTTGAAGAAGAAGGTATTTGGAGGAGGTCCGAGAAGTTTAGAAATTTCTTTGAGTTGTGATTCTGGCAGCTGCCCTTGGAATATTGGCTTTCCAAGGAACATTTCTGCTACGACACAGCCTAAGCCCCATATATCAATCTTTGTAGTATAGAGAGAGCACCCCACAATAAGTTCTGGCGCTCTGTAGTATCTGGAGCAAATATAACTCACCGATGGCTGGTTGGGCTCCAATTTCTTTGCACTACCGAAATCACATATCTTCAATACAACTGTGGAAGGATCTACAAGGATATTTGAAGGCTTAATATCTCTATGTGAGATACCAAAACCATGAAGGTAGAGCATGGCCCTGGCCAATTGGAATGTATATGCCTTCATGTGCGGGTACGGAATGGTGTATTTCGACTGTCTGTAGTACTTTATTTCACTCTGGAGATTAGATGGTAAGCACTCCATCACGAGGTTTTGGAAAACAGTCTTGCGTTGGGAGTTAGAAGCTTTGTCGAAGTAGAAGCGCAAAGAAACGATGTTCGGATGATTTACGAGACGCAAAATCTCGAGTTCACGAGATTTATATTCTGTCTGAGCGGGTACACGTTTAATAGCAAATGGTCCTAGCCATTCTGAGTTGGAGGTATCATTAGCATCGTCGGCGTATTTGAGAACTGCTTCATAAACGGTTCCAAAAGCACCTTCTCCGATGCGTTTGTATTCCTTGACTGTCATGGGAGCGACCGCCGATGAGATGTTTTCTGTGACCTCTGGGAGCGTGTACTCGTTGACCTGACTTATTGGTGGAGGCATTGTTGCGTCGATATTAATTGGGTATTCGTGGTGAAGAAGGACACGTTAGATATTAAATGCGAAAAGGTTCACTATTAATACAAGAATGATGACAACAAGATCTCGTCAGTGAAGTCAGCAAAAATGGTGGTTGTGAATATGGCTTACCAATGTCAAAAAAAGGACGAAATAAATCTATTAGTGGTTGTCTAATTTTTGGGATGGTTTCAATATGCAAATATCGAAGTTAAGATGTACCAGATAATGGAATTCAGCTGGTCGATTCCTAGTTACAATAGTTATATGATAGGAAGCTTCGGCAAGTTAACAAACCTGGCCCTGTTTGCTTTAATACTCAATTCGTAGAATCTGTAATTGTCAGACTCAAATTGAAGAATCTTGGCAAGCTATAGTATGAATCTGGAGATTTCTGGTCTTATTGAACTCAAAGATGGGCCCAATTGTAGTCACGACTGCAATTCTTAGCTCGTTTCTTGTCACTGCACTCTTCAAAGGACACTACAAATCAGTAATACCCCGCTGAAAGGCTGCCGCTGATAGTTTTCTGGGTGGTGGGGCTCTTTTCTTCTTACGACTGCTCCCGCTACGGTGTTCTGGGTTCTGCGATAAGAACTGTCACTATTTCACTTGTAGGCCGCCAATTGTAGTGCACAAAGCTGCTGGCACGGTCAGAAAAGGCTCTGGACGATGGATGGATGCGACGTCGCGTGGATGATGCTGCTACAAAGCTACTACAACTCTGGCTGTAAATGAACTCTGGTGGTTAATGATTACAATTCTTTTTTTAAAGTTGTTGTTGTTGGAATTATGCGTTGTTTTTATCGGGTCCGGGTAGGGCAGGGACAGGGGAGTGTGCAGTCGCGGCGTGATAGTGAGAGTTATTGGATTGTGGGACTGTGAGAGGTGAGATTAGTGAGAGCAACGGAGACAGAGGGGCGTGAAGAAGAATGAGAGTTTGGTAGAGTGTTGGCGTGTGGACGAATGGGCCAACGGTGTGGGTATATTGTTAATGAGACATATGCTTCTTCCTCTAACTGAAATGGCCCATCTAACTCTGTTTCTACATATAAATTCGTATAAATACTCATCTACTTATACATGTACACAGCTTCAGAATACAGAGAGATAGAGATGTATCACATACAGAGTATAGTCTCTGTTGCATGCTTAGTACCGTGTTACTACAGCTACAGCAGCTCTCATTCTCTCGCTATTTTCTCCAACCTCTCACTAAATCCCATTTTTCCATCGCTATCGCGAGCTTTTCTCACAACCAACAGCAAGTCGCATCATTAAAGCGTGAGCCGCTGCCAAGGGCGCGTTTGCCGGCGACGTCGTGAACCGGTGTCTCTGCCCTGACCTGGCAGAAATGGTGCTTGCTACGGATCCGAATTTCATCCTAGGGGGGAAGAAACGGATTTTGTCGTCTGCTTCAAGCCAGCCTCGTTTCCTCCCCGAAATGCCCAGTTTTCGGATTCACCACTGTGTCCCATGCCATATGCCACAGGCACTCCTACAATCCAACACCCCTGCAACCAGTATGGAACACTTTCAGCCTTCACAACGGTTAATTTTGGACCACATACCGTATGCTCAGTCTATTGTTTCCCCTGCATTAGCGTGAGCAGACCCACTAGCGGAGGGGAGCAGCTCTACACAAAGAACAGGACTGTAGGAGGCATGTCGGAAGACATGTACAAACAACGAGGACACAAACGGGAAAAGATAGACATAAGAGCGGCACGGGCTTTTCTCTCGAATATTATGTAACAATAATGGCTAGCTGACATAAGCAACACTCACCACAAATTTTTCGTGGAATATCGAAACACCTGAAAAATCGACCCTTAACTATGGTACAAGTGGTAGTAGGAACTGTTTGCTTCAACACTTGGTAGTAAGATGTTTTCCAGTGTCACTAGGTTGGCAGGAGGCGCAAGTCGCATACCTGTTATCAAGAGCCCCTACTTTTTCAGTTCAAGAATAAGGACGTTGACCAGTGGCAGCACCTCTAATGCCAGTGCATCACCTTTCACATTGAACCAAGAGGCCTCTTTCGGAGACAAGAAGGACAACAGCATAAAATTACAGCCTACCAAGGTTCGTGATGGAAGAAAGAACGAGAAAGTGGTGTTGTGGAAGTTGTACGGTACTTTCCACAAGCACAACACTTTGGCCAGTTTGGTCGCTGTAGTTGAAGACTTGGACTTCTTAGAGAAGAACCAACATTTGACGTACAACGAGAAGGTGTTATACTACATGCAATTGCCACACCACACCAAGCTCCACATAACCGCTGGTCAATTGGGATTCAGAAAGTCACAAAGATCGGAGTACGAAGCCGGTTTCCAGGTCGCTTCCAAGATGTTCAAGACCATCGAGGAGAAGAACTTAATCGGACCAAACGACAAGATCGAATTGATTATGACTGACTACGGAAAAGGAAGAGATGCTTTCCAAGCTGCTTTGATTGGAAAGGAAGGTCAACACGTCAAACCACATATCGTCAGAGTGAGTGATGCTACCAAGCTTCGTTTTGGTGGACCACGTCCAAAGAAGCTCCGTCGTTTATGAGCATGTATATATATACGTATACGATTGTACATAGTAATGCATTATAGGAAATAGAGATGGGTGTAGAGTAGATGATGTAGATGGACGGAACCAGTGTATGTGAGAGACATGAGCTAATACTTTTCGAGTAAATGACAGCCAGAGTCTGGTAGAAGCGCTCTTAAGATTGTAGGCTGACGATTGTCTGGAGTTCTGAAGTCATTATCAGATAGAAGAGATCTACTGGTAACCAGTGGAGATACTATTGATATCTGCTCATTATCTAAAACGAGCTGGAAGGGCGTTACTGCTATGGAAAGCACATACATTTTATGATTAGGATGCCATGGAGTACGTTCATGGGGTTGAAAACAGAGTATCTCTTCGGTCACAGCTTGAAAATCCAATATTCAATCTCTATTTATCCCAATCTTCATATAAACCATTCGATTCAGTAGCATTCGAAATGGGTGCAAATCTCAAATTCTACGAAGACAAAAGATCGTCACAGTGTAAAGGGAGCACTAAGAGATGAGACCAAAGACGAGAGCAGAGTAGAGCAACAACGTCATAAAATGTCTCATACAGACTCTAGAACATTTTGGAGGGATTATGTATATACTCATAGCATATAACAATATTGGGTGGCTCAGTGTACCAGAACATTTCTAGTACTATCCTATCCTTCGGTCTAACCAGAGTACATCCATTATCTTCTACCATTATCTAACATTCATATTATGCACGTTTATAAGGTCATATTAACAGTCTCTCCTACTCAAAATGAGATCTACCTTGTCAATTCCTACTCACCGTGAGATCTTTCTCTGTCTAACACTAAGAACTACCTGACAGCAATAGCGACCATCAACAATCACTACTCACAGTGAGAGATATGAACACCAAGAGCTACCATTTGCGGTATCTCATTCACCATTTCCATCCCATTATTTTAGGGTTCCAACCCTCACTCTCTCCCAATCCCACGTGACTCTATATACTCATCCTCTTCCTCTCCTTCACTCCAAGTGCACACTACTCTTTTTTCCCTCACTTCCACAGCACTCGCACTCTCTCTCCACCCATTCGCACTCGCCATAGTTAACGTTTGATGGGTATGAGCGTTCCTGCACTTTTCACCATCCGAAAATTTTTCGTTTGTCTAGTACTGGCATAGTGAATCCCAGTTTAATACATTAAATTTTTTTTAACAGATTGTAACGAAGTTGTCTCTGTATTAGGAACTAACCAAGTATTCAGTAATAATGGCTCCAAATTGTAAGTTACACTGCAGCAATGTGGCCCAGTGCAAGCGGAAGAGTAGGAAAGAGATGTAGCGAGACGTCAAACGATGAAAACCGTCGTCCCAGACGATCTCGAAGCGGAAGTGACAATTCGAGATGAGTGAAAAATTATCAAGAGGTGGAACCAAACAGTAGAATGAGTACCCGGAAGAACCTCTAAGTGGATTCAGCATCGAAGTGGGATCAGTATTCACAGAAATCGTTTTGCAATGAATGAATTTTTCAAAATTACCATATCCATCAAGCAATATTCAAGAAGGAAAGGAGGACTGGACTCATGGCTCCAATATCAAGAAACGTAAACGAATGGAAAGCAGCAATCCAATGATATTCTCCGACAGTCCACAACAATGTAGTAATGTTCAAAAATCCTTTAAATGGGATTCACTCATACTCATCGGACTTCCATCATGAAAACTCTGAAAACTCAATCAAAATGGATCCCAAGAGTTGTCATAGCAATAGAGAAATCCTTGTTGAATTCTACGTTCTATCGTCATCGTATCTCAATCCTAATTTCCCGTTTGACAGCTCAGGCACTTAGACCTATCTTAAATGATCATCATACTAACATATTTATAGCTACTACTAAAGCTTCTGCTGCTAAGAAGTCCGCTTTAAAGGGTACTAACGCCAAGAAGGCCTTGAAGGTTAGAACCTCCACCACCTTCAGATTGCCAAAGACCTTGAAGTTGTCTAGAGCTCCAAAATACTCCAGAAAGTCTGTTCCTCACTACAACAGATTGGACGCTTACAAAGTCATTGTCTCCCCAATTGCTTCTGAAACCGCCATGAAGAAGGTCGAAGACGGTAACATCTTGGTTTTCCAAGTTGACTTAAAGGCCAACAAGCACCAAATCAAGGCTGCTGTCAAAGAATTATACGAAGTCGATGTCTTATACGTTAACACCTTGGTCAGACCAAACGGTACCAAGAAGGCTTACATCAAGTTGACTGCCGACCACGATGCTTTGGATGTTGCTAACAGAATCGGTTATATCTAAACTATTTACCTCCTCATTTTGATCATATAAAGGCAGAGGAAACTCTGTTTTTTACATTCTATTTGTATTTTATAATCTTTGATCGCTTAATATCTGGTTAGAGGTTTTTCAGTTTAAATGGGAAAATATTTTATATATAATAATTCTACACGTCTTAACTATTAGATATCATGAAGTAGCGTAGAGTGAATAGGTTGTACTATTGAACAAGAGATTAGTACTTGCAAAACTTGGAACTGTTAACTAGTTCAATTTGATCATGACATTGTGTCTATTTCTATAAGCTTACCGGTCCCTCGAGCATTTCTATTTTGATTATTCCTTTCCAAGCAATTCGTCGAGTGTACTGAGACATGACCAATATGGATATACCATACCATTAAACATTGTCCTTGAACGGCTTGCGATCTTGAGCTTTCTTGTCGTCTCCCGTTCATTGAATAATTCCTCGAGCTTCGGCTGTAATTCCTTCAATCGGCCCCGGATTTCTTCCACTTCTCTCACCATTAGGAAGTTGCAAATTTCCAATTCCTTGTTGAATTCCACAAATAGTGGAGTTTTGCAACCTTTTCTGGTCACCACTAACTTGAAGCTTGCAACTTTTATAGCCTTAAGATATGGTTGAACAATAAAAGACTTGTGGGGCATGACACCCTCTATTGAACCTGTTATCTCGTATATCTGGCCCTTTTCAAGTTCTTCTCTAGTCAATAGAATACTTAGAAGTGAGTCAATTTCTAGCTTCTTGACTAAAAATGTCTTTGAAACCGGATGGGCAGGTTGATCCTTATAGATTAGTTCACCGTGAATTTCATTTGAGCTCGACGATGTAGTTTTCAAGTAGTTAATCTGCGTAGGTGGAGGAGAATTTATCTCCAACTTTGGCTGGCTGTCAGGTGTTGTTGTTTCGTTTAAAACCTGTTTGGGAGAGGTCTGGCTCTCGTAAGAAGATACTACGTGGTGACCATTTCTTTCAAATAATTGAGTGCTTTGAGGAACTCTAGCTGGCAGTTGAGATTGTGGGACTTGAGGCAAGGCAACTCTTTCAGTCCTTGTTTGAGCTGGAAGAGAAATAGCGGCTTGAGTCGTAGTCTGCCGCAGGATGTCATAACTTCCATTCGTGACATTTGAATTCCCGAAAGATAAGGAATTATTAAAGGAGTTAGGTGGAGGCGGCACTGATTGCCAATGATCTGATAAATGAGTTATTAATGGTTGTGTCTGTGTTCCTACTGTTGTCTCCGTGGATTCAATTGTCTCTGAAAGGTCTTGAGATTCATCGGCCAACTGCGTTGGTGCAAAAAGAACATCTTGGGAGTCTTCTGGGGCTTGCATTTGAAATAAAAGGGCAGTTCCATTTGGTTTTGGCTTTTTGTTTGGTAGCTCTATTCCCGTGGGTTGAAATCTTTGAATGAATGTGGCTGTAGGACTCAACCCTGATCCTGCTAAAATTTGTTGTTTTCTTTGCTGACTACTGCTTGAACTGTTTGCCAGTGTATCTACTAATGTGCTGGCACTTCTTTTTATGTCACTTTTGGTACTTTTGGGTATTTCATTGGAGTTGGAGACAAGATCTGTGATTCCGGCACGTTTCAATGTCGAAGGAAGTACCGATGTTGCTAGTTTTCGTTGGACCAGATTGAACGTGGGCTCATTCACAAGGGCGCTGAATCTGTAAAGCAAGCTTGTGTAGGATTCTTTTTTATTCAGAGTTCTGGCCAAATCGTTGTAATTTCCATCAATAATTACCAACTTGTGTAGAATACCGAATCGTCTGTTGTTCTGGACCTTCAAGACGAACATGGCTTTGGCAAAAATGGTGTCTCCTGAGAGATCTGTACGGCTTATAGACGTGTTGCTTTGATCTTTTATTAAGTTTTGTAATCTGAAGTGGGCCTTTGGTTCGCGCAACAATTCGTTCATGATGATTCCGTTCATTCTTAGCACGAAAACACTGTCCTGTGGTATTTGAAACTCGGGGTTCTTCCCTACTTCTGATTCCGTATCTACCAGGCCAGTGATACTCGAGAAATCAGTGATGGTGAGATACGCAGCATACGGGCTAGTTCTATTCTTATAAGTGCCGAAGCCGAGGATATACACGGGGAGATCAAGCTGATACGTATTTGGCGGGTTCTCTGCAATGTCTTGCACTGAAGGGAGTTCTCTTAGCGAGTGTATTGTAGACCCTGCTGCCATTGTTGATGTGAAAAATGTGAAGTTGACCGTGGTTTCTTGTGACTATTAAAAGGTTTTGCTCCTTTCTGTGTGCTGCTAAGGCCCTAACACACGGTTTGGATCTAATAAGGTGGACTGAGGTCCCTTATCAGACTTTACTTGTGTTTTTACACGCGTAGCTGACGATATTCTATCGTGAACTACGGCGATCACTATTAAAATGTACTGATAGCGTGTTCCAGGCAGATATATCCATTCCAATGGGCAAAATCTGGCGAAAAGAAAAATCAGACTCAAACGAACTTTTCCCGTTATAATCCACAGCCCAACTCTGATTCTTCTATCTTCCTAATTATACCCACAATAAGCACCCTAGTGTGCTCTTCAACGCCATAAGAAACCACTAAATAACAATTTGGCTGTGAATAAATCGCAACGCTCGCCATAGTTAAGGATGAGCAACGAAAAAAGAAAACATCCAAAAAGAGTGCATATCTGCAGGAGAGAGCACTTGCTGCAAAAGATTCTTCCTTCCTGTGTTTTGTTAGTGCAGCAGTGGTGGGACTAGGTGTGTTAGTCTCTCTTGTAGCTGGTGGTAATGAAGATTGACCTATGAAAATAAGAAAAGGGGCGATAGTCTCGGTGTGGGTGTCAGTGTGCAATGCGAGAGTGTGTGCAACAGAGTGTGTGATTAACGGTGTGTGAGTAGGTAACAGAGTGTGTGAATGGTGATATGTGGGACTAACGGGCTAGGTGGAATTGTAGGAATTCTTGTTTCTCCTTCCTTTAATGAGGGACTATTCTCTAAGGTAGATTGTGGGTACTTACATGAATTCGTGACATTTTGAACTAAAATATTGCATATTAACTATTGTTGTATAATGCATTATTCAAGCTTTTGCAGCATTTTTACGCAATACTATCCAATTGTAATAACCATCTTCCCCCATTCATGCAAAAACACCATGAAAATTATATCAAAGAAAGCTCGAAGAGCTAGGAATGGAACAGACACACATCAAACACTCTGACTCCAGCTCCAATACCCAAGAAAACCAACTATTATCACTACCCTACTTTCCGTACCCATCCATCTCTATCCTTCATACAGTGTCTCTCCCATAGCAATATACACGCTGCCATCACCATATAAGAACCGCTTAACGCTTAACTATGGTGAGTAGATCTTTTCGATAGTCTCTCCTTATACCACCAACATCCAAAGTAAAATGAAAAGTACGTATCAATGGGTATATATATCATACAATGTCCCAGAAACCTCGTTGGCATCGTGACTTGTATCTTTTGTACCGTAACTAACTCTCTTTCTTAAGAAGGTAAAGCACCAAAGCTTGGAAAAAGAGCCCAAGCTCTATTGAACAAACAGGACGATAACGATGTTGCGTCCAAAGACCCGATTACAGCGGAAGATTTCTTAGAACAAGGCTCAATTGACGAAGAATCCGGCGATAGGTGGCTTGGCTCGGATTTGGCGAAAAGTTTGCGGTTCTACCAGAAGGCTTATACCAGCTACCTTCAGTCGATTCGCTTACAAAGCCAACTGAATATGGACAGTTACTATAATTCGGCAAGATTGCTCTTTCAAGTTTACTACCAATACTTCAAGACCGACGGTGTCAACATCTATGACTTGAAAAATGTAGAAGAGGCTTTGGGTGGAGACGACAACTCAGTTGTACAGAACTTGGCTAATATCATAAGTGCTCATGAAACGGCAATGAGAGTCGCTAAAAGCTTAAGAGCCCCGGTTCCATTGGATTTGGTGTTCAATACTGCCGTGGTATACACAGAGGCAATCGAAGTAGAACAGGAGAATCCTAATAGCAACTTCAACCAATTGCTAGAGGTAACTCACCAAGCTCAAACGCTTTTCTTGAACTTGTTAGATCAGCAAGTAGCAGAATTTCAGAAGTTCCTAGAAGAATTGAGAGAAGTGGACTACAACGAGCCGTATGAAGCATCAGAAACTGACAGTTCAAGCGGACAACAAGAGCAATCAAAACAAGAAGAATACACTAGCGACGAAGTAGTTCAACCCGTCGATATACTAGAGACAGTTTTAGCATCGTACAGACTTGCGCAAGCGATACTAGAGAATGTCACAGATTTCACAGAACAGGAACCAAGGATTTTGGAGTTGATCAACCCACTTCTTACAAAAAGTGACGAAATAGCAAAAACATTAATAGAAAACTATAGTGAAGTGGCACCAAACAAGAATGAGATGGTTAGTAACATATCACAAGATCAAATCCTGGAGTTGAAGGTAGCAAAGAACTATATCATCGGCTTGACATTAAATGATTTTGACCAGTTGTTTGAGCTTTGGGCCAATGCAGAACTCCCAAACACTTCAGAAAGGTACATGCTGGCAGCTGATAACATACAAAGTTTGTTAGATCGTAATGATGTTACACTCGCATTCGTTAATTCCAGTGACAACTTGGAAGGCAAGGGATTATTCTGGAAGGCATTGACTCTGATGTCGACTAATTTAAAAAAGGCTCAGGATATATTAAACTTGTTATTGACAGAAAAGAAGAAGACTCCTTCTGGTGTAGACTTAGGTTTGGGTGCCTTGGTAGCCCAAATTAGCGAAGTCATCATTGCCAGAGCCGATATCGAGCTCCAACGTTGTCAGGTAACTGGATATGAACCAGCAGAGAAAAACGCCCAGATATTGCTACAGAACTGCAAGACGTTGTTGAAGAACGCCATGAACATCGCCAATACGCCAGGCCGATTACGAGAACGTGTAGCCGAGAAGCTTCAGCGAGAGAAGAAGAAGGTTGATTCCGTTCTTCGATTATGTGTCTTGGAAGGGAAGACATCGATCCAAGAGTTAGACAGTATTCTAGGAAGAAACAAGTGGACTAATGAGTTACCAAGCTTGGTGAAACTAGGATACTTCGATGCATTTTGTATCAATAACATCGCTGTTCCAAGGGAATTCTAAGCTAACGATTACAATTAATATAATTAATGAACGATAAATATATATATTTCTAACTATAAACTAATATCTGCTTTCACTGACATGCAATGATGTCTATATCACAAAATAATATCTAATAAACCTAACCAATCGACTATAACAGAATTGAACCTAACTTTACATGACTCATATTGATGTTCTAATGAACTTCTACCACTCTAATTCGAGGCATCGACCAATCTTTATATTGTTTCGAATGCCAAATCGAGTTTCCGTTTCTATATCACAGGGACATCTGTGATGTTATTCATGAAGAACGCTCTATCGGCGTAGTTATCCGGATCTGGAGTACATCTGGTAGCTTCAAAGATGGAGCTATCAATGAACTGCAATGAGATCGAATGGCTTCTCGAGCTGTGGACGATGATCTGGAGGATGTTGATCTTGAGGAAGTACAACAAGTATAGTATGAACTTCATTGTGGAGTGTTATGACTGTTTTTCTGCTTTTACAGCCTGTGTCTGATATCGGGGATTCCTTGTGTTCACTGTAAACGTGGATGGCAGTAGGAGATGACTACTAACAACTAAACGACAAAATTACGCCGTGTTTTGTTTCTAAAAACAACGAAGTGCTGGAGCGAATTCTACAGTGATATGGTCACTTTTCTGGCGACTTGTTATGATTTGCTTGTGTCAGCAATTCCGTACAACAAAGCAAAGGGTTCTTCTCTGTGACTGTTCGCCTCTTTTCGTTTTGCATCAAAACCCTGGAGAAGTGCACTACTTTTGGGGTTTAGTGAGGGAAAGAAATAACAAGCGAGCGAAGAAAAAAGCTGAGGGGAGACGGTAATTATTTATATTTGATGGAGGGAGAGCGTTGAGGAAGTAGTTGATGATAATAATAATAATGATAAGGAGTGGGTGACTAGAAATGACACCACTGGAAACATTGAATTACACTAGTGATAGTACACTTACTCATCAAAAAGCAGCCTTCGTTGCTTTCTTGTTGTTTCTGTGAGCTGACTGTCTCACTAATCACTCTCACTAATCGGGCAGCAAATCTCTCACTAATCTCTCGCAGAGAAGAGAATTCACTCCCGCTAATCACCACGTTTCGGTTTTTGAACCGATTTCAAACTCCACCAAAAGCCTGTGGATTTCGTGAATGACGCTTTTTTTCGGCGTGCGAAGTGCACTGGTACAGGGAGGTGAGTGTGAGTTGAGTGTGTTAGTGAGAGTAAGACTACTAAAGACTACCATACAGTAAGAGAGAATCTGTGCGAGGGAGAACGTGACACACCAGCTACAAGTTCCATGGGAATAGAAATATCCCAAAGCGGGCTCTGAATTATCACAGGCTCCTAAGCAAAATTCCTTTTTGTACTGGTGTACTTTGTGCAGGCAGGATATTTACCCGTCCCGTTAATGGGGAACTGGTTTTTCACAGCCATTCCGATAGAGAGGGTACGGAATGGAAATGGAAATGGAGCTGGATGAACAGATTCGTTTGAAGTGGCACTAGGAGCGAATTGGGGTGTTTGACGGAGGAATATGAAAGATAGAAATTATCGGAATGCCGTGACGTGACTTGTCGCGGCGGTTCTGGGTCTTGTAGTTGCTATTACAAAGCATCTGCCCTAGGGCTGCTACCTCTACTTCCTAAGGCAGTACTACTGTTCTGGCAACTCAGATAAGAACCTCTACCCATTGGTTGTCTCTGCAGCATCCTACCATTCATGGAGTGTTACTCTACCTCTCTTTCCAGCAACACTACATCTTTTGCAACCTTGAAATCTACATCTCTTTTGCAGTAACATGTACTAGTATACTATATACAAGACACCAATACTCTATGGCAAACTATAACAATAAAAGGAAAATGGGAAGAAATGAAGCTCTAGCAGTAAGAATAAATATATTAAGCATTTACTTGATCAACTTGTCGAATGCTGGGATCAAGGACTGGGCCAAAGCGAAAGAGAAGACCAACTTAGGTCCAGTGGTCAACAACTTAGGAGTCAATCCCTTGAAGAAGGCAGAGATACCCTCCTTTTTAGCCATGTTCTTCAAGATGGTGAATCCAGACTCTGGGTTGTCGAAGTTTCTGTTTTGAATTCTGGTCTTGATAACGTCCAATGGGGCAGAAACAATCAAGGAAGCAGAGGCACCGAAAATGGAAGTAACAAAGTTTTGGGTCCATGTAGCCGAAGAGTAGTCCAGTAAGCCGAAGATGTACTCCTTAGCGAAGGAGTTACCACCGAACAAAGCGAAAGAACCAGGAGCATTTCTGGCCATGGTCCAACCCCAACCACGGTATAAACCGAAACCTTCGTCGGCCAAGATCTTAATGAAACCTCTACCACGGAAAGACTCTGGGTTTGTTTGACGCTTGATCTTCAAGACGTCCAATGGCAACAAAACAACCTCACCAATACCAATCAAAGAACCAGCAGTAGCAGAAAGCAAAGCCTTACCGTTCTTAGCACCGAACCAGGAGTCGTAGTTGTCCTTGAAGTTCTTGGTCAAGAACTCATTAGCAAATGGCTGACCACCGTATTTGTACACTCTTTGCAAGATCTTGTAGCAAGCAGCGTATCCCAAACCAGGGAAAAGTGTGAAAAGTCTCTTTCCCAAAGCCTCGGCAGCGTGTTCTCTGAAGATAACACTGTTTAATTGCGAAGCAGAGGCGATCTTACCGTGGTTGGACATCAATCTCTTGGAAATGGTATCCACTGGGTGGAAAACAGCGATTTCACAGATACCAGCCGAGGCGGATCCTAATACTCTGGCAGTACCAGATTGCTTCTTGTCGGTGGAGGAAGGAGGCGACATTTCTGGGATTCTAGGGGAGCTGATTGACGACGACTTCCGAACTACTGGCAGAGACTCTGTTGTTGCAAACAATTCTTGAACTTAACTCCAAAGACAAGACAATACAAAATTTGTGCCATACAAATCGTGAAATTTTTCCTCGATTATGAGAGGTGCTGAAAATTTTTGAGTCACACCGCGCTAATTTCCCAGTTGCCCGATGAGGAAAGATAGTGTGGTGAGTGTACACGTGAGATTTACGAGAGTGAAGGTGGGACGAGAGGAAGTGGAAGAAAAGTGAGAGTGTGTACGAAAAAGAGAGAGAGAGAGAGAGAGAGAGTGTGTGTGTGTGCTGAGTACACTGTGATAGTGAGAGTGTTCCCGGTAAGAGAGAATGTGTGTGTTAAATTGTCTGAGAACTAAGAATTGGAGAAGAGAATGGGAAATGATAGTAATAGCTCGTGATCCAAGTAACGTGACTTAATTTGGAGCAACCAAGTTAGTTACCTTGTTAGTTAGTCAGTTTGTTGGATATTTAGTGGGCCATGGAGTGGCGGTGAATTGTTTCCATACATTTGAATGGAAAATAATGTTGAATACAAGAGAACGAGTAGAAGCTTTATACAGTTAATGTAAATAGTGCGGTCGAGTAGTAATTTGATAGTAAAATTTGATTAGAAAATGGCCGTATACCACTACGTCGTCTCCTGCTCTGCTCTGAACTGGGCCTTTCGCAGCCATTACATCATGAGCCGTTCTTGTAGTAAGAGAGCAAAGTTTCTATCCTTTTAAGGATTAGCGTGCTTTCAAATGCCAGCTGAAACGTCTATTAATATCTATCTAGTTTAGGATTTTCTTATTTGTTTGCCTATTTGTTTCTTCAACTTCTATTCCTATTACAAACTGGATGGAGTTTACGATCAATGATGACGGGTCGGAGCCACATTCTGTCCTCCTTTTGATTCTCACCATCTTCTTGTGACATACACAACTATTCGTTCGTAAAGCAAATTGCTTGTCATTTACTTTCTCTCAATTAGGCGTAATTGGAGTAAATTCTCGGCTGCTTCCTTCATGGGACGACTTGACGTAATTTGGGTTCAATTCAAGTAGATTAATGTATCCATCTCTACTGCATGATACAACATAGCTTCCCTCATCATATGTGTCGACTTGGAAAACTGGCTCGTCGCTCTGATGTAATTGATACATAACATCTTTACTTTGAACGTCCCACATCACAATTCCACTCGACTCTGTACCAGATACTATCATCGGATTTGCTGTTTTAGTGATGAATTTTGCTCCGCAGTTGAACTTTTCACTAATAGGATTTCCATCCAATCCAGAGTAGGTCTTGATAACTTTGTTGTCCATGTAGTCCCAGAGTCGTATCAAACCATCGAGACTGGAGCTGAGAATGTATTTGCCATTTGGCGACGACTCAACATTTGAAATGGGAAAGTTGAGCACGTCGTTCGTGGATGCAGTAGCAGTACCATGACTTGTACTGTTAAATGATAATGTCTTCAAACAATGACCCGTTTCCAAGTCAAACAAACGCATAAGCCCGTCATACGAAGCACTAATGATAATGGAGTTGTCAGGAGTCAAACAGATCGACAGAATGGGATCAGCATGGGCTGCCAAAGTTTTGAGAGTTCTTCCCGATGTGATATCCCAGATGGTTATGGTTTCGTCAGCCGATCCACTGATAAGGATGTTTCCTTTCGACGAGAATCTGATAGTGGTGATATGATAGGTATGTTTTTTGAGGATCTTAATGCATTTTCGTTGTCTGATGGACCAAAGCCGTATGTTAAGGTCATCTGAGCACGATGCTAGGATGTTGGAGTTGATGGGCAGAAACACAATGTCTGAGATTCCTTTTGTATGCCCAGCCAATTCGGCGATTTGGGAGCCTGTTTTCAAGTCATAGACGTGTATTGTAGCATCGGACGAACATGTAGCGAATAACGAGCCGTCTGGTGAGATTTTTATCGAGTTGACGGAAGATTTGTGCTGGTTTCGAAGGGTGTATTTCACGGTATAAAGATCGTGGATTTTCTTCAGAGGATGTGATCCGTTGCTACTTCCATTGGCTTCAGAAGGCATTGGAACAAGGCAATGTATGAACAGGAAAGGGACTGAAATCTCTGGATAAGAATACACAAACTTCACAAAATCGACGCAAAATCAACACAATATCCACAATATATACAAAATACACAATCTGGTAACTCACTTCCACACTACAATACCATCTATGAGGAATCAACAGAAAGAAAGTGATGTATCATTCTATGCATCAAGATCCAATTAATCATTTAGACGCTGTAAAGAAAAATGCGTTGCGAGCGTTGCTTACATCCTAATGGGGTAGGGGATCCGTGCCGCAGTAGAGGGAGTATTTGATTGCAAAAAGATGAGAGGTTGTGGCTTAACTATGCGTATGGTGTTTTCTTGCTGCTATGGGCAATATCTACGTGTTTTCAATGGATTCATTAGCTAGGAATCGTTTCAAGTATACGTAAAGTGTACATATTTTGTATATACAGAGTCTTGATATGTCTTTGAAAATAAATAATAGATATTAGTCGTAGCTTCGTAGCTTCGTCGTGCGCTTCGTGGGAATTCTGTTGCTTTGGTTAAACCGTCTTCTCCTTTTCCTTCATCTTATCGATCCACGACTCGAATAAACTGTGCTCAATCTCATCAAACTCAGAGTACGCTGGCGATGGACGATCCATGGTAGTAAACGCTGTCTCCACAGGGCCCAAGACACTCCTGTTCTTGATCGAGAAGTTAGATGGAATAATTAGCCTCTGCAACATGACTCTGGAGTTTGCATTAAGAGTAGCGCTGTATCCTGATTCATTGGTGGCTTTGGTAACTTCCTTCAAAAAGTATTTCAAGTATTGGAAAACAAGAATCTTTTTATTGGCATGAATTTGTTCTTGGTTCTCAGTATATTGAGCGAAACAGAGCAATTCCAATAGAATCTTATTAAGAGACACAATATTATCATATTGCTCGGTAGTCAAAGTGTTCTTCGTTTCAATCTTATGAAAGACCTTGTTTAGTGTACGTATGAAATCGGGCCTGAGTCCGTTTGCAATGTAGTCTTGCTTCGTGCTCGCTTGGGTATTTGGCTTGCTTTCGGTAGGTGAGTCAAGCACATTCGGTTTCTCTGAGCCTCCAATTGTAGATGCTGGTGGAGAGAACGAAGATTCCCTCGTAGTTGATTTTTTGGAAGAGGAAGGACTTGAAGGATTTGTAGTCGGAGGCGGTGAAGCATAATGGATCAGACTGAGGTCGAATTGAATGGTCTTTTCTGTTTCCGCCTCGGACTCTTGTTTCCACTTCTTTTGGTTCAATGCAATTTCTGTCGGAACGTAAAAATTATGCGATTTTGTTACATGATGATCTTGATCCCACAATTGCTTATTCGTTATTAATCTTTTAATCAACTTTGGTTTGTCCGGAAGATTCTTGTACTTTGTTATAAACTTGTGGTTCAATAACTTTGTGGCTGAGTATCTCTCTCTAGGATCTACTACAAAACATTTATGCAAAAAGTCCTTGAACTGGTATGAGATATCCATTCCATCCAACCCTATTAACCCCACGAAGTCTTGGTCTCTTTGACATCTCGATATTTGTCTAAGAGCCTTCATTGGTGGATAATGGCTCTGTAGTGGGGGCTTCCCATTAAATATCTCATATGCACAGCACCCCAAAGACCAGATATCAGCTTTGAAGCTATGCCCTCCGTTGTTATTCAAGATCACTTCTGGTGCCATCCAATAAGGCGTTCCTACAGTCGTGTTTCTTCGAGAAAAATTGGACGACAACTGGGTTGATACTCCAAAATCTGTCAATTTCACCTCGCCCAGCTTACTTAGCAAGATATTCTGAGACTTTAGGTCTCTATGTATCTTACCTTGGCTATGCAAGTATTCAAGAGCAAGCAAGATTTCTCGAATAATCAACAGAACTGTTCTTTCATCCTTAACTGAGCCCGGTTTCAAGAGGTCAAATAAAGATCCACCGTTGACAAACTCCATGATCACCCATAGTTTGTAGTGCTTCACAAAACACCCGAGGTATCGCGTTATTTGGTCCAATCTACATTCTGATATGATCTGAATCTCCTTGTTGATCTCGAAAATGTCCGTCTGGTCGTTCTCTAGGTCGATTTGTTTGATGGCGACTTCCTTATTATTGGCTTTAATTAACCCCCTGTACACCACTCCAAACCCTCCTCTGCCTACTTCCTCGCAGACCTCCAACTCCTCGGCCGATACTATGCGGTCCATCATATGTAGCTGTTAACAACTTGACAGCGACCAAGTACGCCTACTGCTTGAAATCACGGTAGGTCCTTTGAAGTATTATACTAAACGCGATAAACCAAACAAAGCCTACAGTTAACCTAACTCTTTTCTTACCCGAGTTATATGTCCTACTCTCTTTTAAATCTCAATACCAACTACAACTGTCTATTCTTCAAGTTGCTAATTGGCATTTATAAATACGTAAACATTGCAAACTAAAGTACACTTCTCTACTGCAGATAATGCGCCGTCAAAGAAGTCGCATTTTCCGTTCCTACTTCTGGGGCCAAGGGCACTGCAGATAGTAGCTACATACTTAGACTGCTATCACTGTTAAGAGAGTGATGGATGGGATAGATTTCCTGTTGTGAAGAGTGTCAGAAGTGCTGTCAAAGGTGCAGAAGATATCTGTGTGGGCTTAATAAGAATATAGTAGTAAAGGTTCCACTCACCATGAATCTAATGAGGCTCGGTTGTGCGAGCCGGACATGGAAAAGTGGGCTTTCTGCTGGCATCAAGTGTGTTCCAAGACTGGCAAGACCGTTCTCGTGGTCTAGTTGCTGTCGCCTACCCGATTCATTCCACGATGTAGTTCTCGCAAAGAGCTTGACATCGCCTAAAGGCAGCGACAGCGACTTGATACGATGCACTGTATTTGACAAGGACGGAAATATGGTCCAGCACGGAAAGGAGATCAAGCGGTCAGACTTCATGAAAAACTACAACTTAGCATCCCGTGATTTCAGAAAGATATCACGGCACCAGCATGGTATTGGACCCAATGCCTCAGCAAATATCAACGTAGATATTGTGCCTTCGATTGTGATACGGTCCAATGGAATTTTACTCAACTTGCTCAACATCAGAGCTTTAATAAAGTATGACATGGTTGCTATTTTTGACTCATCCCGTAACTCATATTCTCCAGGAGGTGGTTTGAACGAATCTCACTCCCATTCCCTCTTCCTCAAGGATATGACTGAAAGACTCAAGGGTGCTGGAAATGACGGAGAGTCCTTGCCCTACGAGCTTCGTGCTCTAGAGGCAATCTTGATTCATGTGATGTCGAATTTAACAACCGAAATGAAGGTTCATACAACTGTTTTGCAAAACATTTTGACTGGATTAGAAGAGTCCATAGAGCGCAATAAGTTGAGGTATTTATTAATTCAGTCGAAGAAAATCACACAATTCAACCAAAAGGCTTCATTGATTCGTGATCTTATTGACGATATTTTGCAGCAAGATGACGAGTTAAATGCTTTGCATTTGACAGATATTCATAATGGAACACCTAGAACCGGAAGTGACCACACTGAAGTGGAATTGTTGTTGGAATCATACTACAAGACCAGCGATGAAATTGTGCAAACAGTAGAGAACTTGATTTCCCAGATCAAGACGACAGAGGAGATCATTCTCATAATTCTAGACTCTAATAGAAACGAGCTTATGCTCTTGGGTCTTAAGTTTTCCACAGGCTTGTTGTCAATGGGAATAGCTTTATACTGTGCAGCGGTATACGGTATGAATTTGGAGAATTTTATAGAAGAGATAGACGGTGGGTTTGAGCTTGTCATAGTTGTGAGTTCCATCCTGTTATTGCTTTTGCTCATGTTCAGTGTGAAGCAATTACGGAAATTACAAAGGATAACTATGACTGGCCTTGTGCGAGAAGAGCGGGCTGGAAATGGGCTTCCGCGCCATAAGTTCTAGTATAAGTATAATCATTATTCATGTACATAGTCCGATTTATCATGAGTTCACGAATACATATTATTTAATGTAACCACCATAGAAAGAATGTACATCACCACTCTGCTCATTTCTCCTCAAACTCGACATCGATCTGGCGAGCTGAAAAATTCAAGCTAGGGCTTCGACTACGGGGTTTTGGAAGTCTAGGCAAACCTAAGTTGGATGGCTTCTGTTCACCATCATTAGTAATGTCAAGGGAGCTCTTTGGTGTGTGGGAAGGCGAAGTGTGTGGTGAGGGGTTAGGTGTTGCTTTCGTTCTAAATGGACGCAATGTAAAGTTGTCACCGTTAAGTGGAAGCGGAATCCTCGATGGAGATGTGTTCACGGGTATTTTGGATGACTTTGTAGGTGTGGTCGGTGACTCTGGCGGTGCCAGAATTGTAGGAATTGGAGGAAGTGGAGCAGAGTGCTTTTTCACAGACATTTTCTCGTTCTCTTTCTTCGCCAAAAAGCTCTTTTCCCTTTCAACTAGTACCTTGAATAAACTAATTCTTGTTTTGACACTCAACAAGTCGGCAAGAAGATTGACATATAAGTCCAAGGGTGGCTTGAATCCCCTAGAGTTCTTAGTCACTGAGGGTCTAAATACGAGATGCACAAACGGTACTGTTCCAATGGCATCCATCGAGTTCAATTTCTGCGACACCTCCTGGATTTTCTCTGAACTGTCGTCATGGTCTAAGCCCTCTTGGATATCATCAGAGAGTTCGTAGCTTGAGATCTGACCCAACTCAAATACTGTCGAAATGTACTCAAGTATATAAATCAAGGATGCTAAGTTGCTTCTAGGTATTGAGCTGAGAATTCTTACAAGCTCCGAAGTCTTATCAGTTTCAGACTTCTTAGATTGAAGTCTGTAAAGACTAGTGAGGGAATCGAATACAACGCATGGTATCAAAGAGTCGCTGATTTCTAAGAGCCAATTCTTTAAGAAATTCACACAACTAAAAAGTGGCTGTTCCTTGAGAAGATCTAGCGATGTACTTATGAGACCAATTTGGATATCTACCTCATTAGTGATATCACCGGAGTGGTCATATCCATTGATTGCATGGATGACGTCTTCCTTTACTCTCCAATAATCCTGATGGTCTAGAGCACTCAACCATATATCTCCTACTTTATCTTCTGTCTCAGTCTTTTCTTCGTTCTGCTTCACAATCTTGTAGAGAAAAAATGGCACAGAGGAGATGCTTAAGAGGTCATCCTTTGACTCCTCTTGGCCAATGCTAAGCTGAAGAGGTATGTCTTTGAATAAATTGAACTGATGTTTAAGGTTCTGAAAGTGGTTGTTATTTTGAGTTGGATTTTGACTTCCTGGCAACAAAGTAGGAAAGTAGATACCACTACTGAAATCTGCTATTAACTTCTCCAAGTCTCTGGAGTAGTTCTCAGGTTTGTTGACTCTGTCTATGAAATCTGTAGCCAATTCATGGAGTCGGTTCGTAGTACCCAAAGAAAAATTGTAGACAATCTCCAGAAGCTTTGCCAAACTCTTATAAGTGAGCTCAATTCTGAGTTTCTCAAAACGCTCCAAATGGTCCAACCTGGCTGCAAGCTCACGGTCAAAAATGTGCTTCAACTCCTGAAGCTCCAAGTAACAATCGTCATACTTCTCCTCGACTTCTAATAAATGATCACTGAAACTAGTCTTCATGAGCGAGACCTTTACAGAATTTAGCAAACCATTAAATCTTTTGGAAGTATTCTGCGCAACATCATTCATAAATTTAGATGTGGTCTCGTCAATTGGGACCTTAGGTAATGGCTTTGGCTTCGGACTGGTAAGAGGAGAAGCTGTTGATGTAGTTTGTTTTTGAGCAGATCCATCATATGTAGATACATAAATGGCTAAGTCTGACCACTCAAACCACATTCCTTCACTCTTGAACTTCTTTGTTCCTAAAAATCCGGTACCGATTATAAGTTTTAGGTCTATAAGAGATTGGCCAAACTTCTCCAACTTAAGACGAGTTGGATCTATACCACGAGGACGTGCCTTGAGTAGACGCGAGCACAATAGATCACTACTGAAGATCTCATTTCTATATCCTGGAATAGGAATTGACCGTTTGACAGTAGGAATCCCATGAACCAAACCTGAAATAAGCAGAGAGAGTTCTTCGATGTTTTCTAAACGAACCGCTCCAATTGAGAGAGGAAAGGAAAATTCATGTTCTGGAGAGCTTTCAGATGTAGATGAAACTGATTCTTCTTGTTGAATATCAGGAGTTTTCTCGGATTCGTTTTCGGAAATGACGGACTCGAGTAATTTATCATTTGAGGCGACTGAAGTCGATGGTGCCCCGTTCTTCATCGGAGTAGATGAGGAAGACGACGGTGAACTATCTTGATCAGAGCCATTTTCCACATTAGGCTCCTTCTTAGCTTTTCCTTCCTTAGGTTCAGACTCTGAAAATTCCTTAAGACGGGCAACTTCCTCGTGTTCTCTCTTCAATTTGTCTACTTTCTGATATACTGATTTATAGTCGTCGTAGATTTCTTCCAAATCCAGAATATCTTTCTTAACCTCCGGTTCGTAGTGTTTCAAGAATGCTGTGATTTTTTCCAACACCTCTTTGTCAATGACAGACGCTAGTATCATCAATCGATTGGACTCATCTGTCATATTATGGACATAGAGAAGAAATGCAGTGTCAAGGAAAACAGGAGGACCTTTCGGTGTTTCTTTTTGATTAGATCCATTAC
This sequence comes from Scheffersomyces insectosa, assembly GCA_030572575.1. NCBI lineage: Eukaryota > Fungi > Ascomycota > Pichiomycetes > Serinales > Debaryomycetaceae > Scheffersomyces > Scheffersomyces insectosa. The sequence goes on from JAJMAO010000084.1 coordinate 66,755, forward strand.
TACCATCTGTTCCACCTGAAGTCTCTATTTTGTCAGCGTAGTTCTCTCCTCTGAACAGTCTTGGACCACTGCTGACGATTCTACCAGGGATGGTTCGACCAATGGTGCTACTTTCACGATCGTAGGGACGGAACAGACTCTCCAATCCGTAGGAGTCAATGCTCAATTTGTTCAAATACTGGCTATTCAGGTGGTAGTAGTTCATATAGTTGAACACGAGTTTCCTCAACTCGTGAAGTTGCTGTAGAGAACGGGTCAGCTGTTCATTGATCCGATCAATAGAAGTGATCAAGTCTGATGACCAGTAGACATTGGCGAAGCGAGAGCTCATGGTTTCGATTGGAAAGAATGAGATTTCTGGAGTGAGTCGCTGCCGATTCAACTGGGTTCTTTCCGTAATGCACTCTGCCTGCTTGTCCTAGGAATGGTCTTCAAGAAGAGATCACAAGAGAAGCACACCACAACTACAAATGACAATAATAAAACGGTTTCCGATATTGGCACTGCGAGACCCGAGGGAAGAAAAAAGGTACCGGTCGGAATTGGTAGTACTGGGCAGTTCGGTGCTAGCTGGGTGTTCAGTATGGTTAGTATGGTTAGTATGGTTAGTATGGTTAGTATGGTTAGTATGGTTAGTGTGGTCAGTATGGCCAGTATATTAGCTATGTTCGCTAACTCAGTGTGCTTAATATTCTCACCATGTTTACTACGCTCAGTACGCTCAGTGCTTATACTCCTCAGTCTCAGACTGTTGAATATGCTCACTACGCTCACCATTCTCACTACGCTTATAATCCTTAGCATTATGGTAGTGAGATAGTGTGATAATTACAGAGCGACTGATTGCTGGATTCTATTATAAGAGCTAAGAGGCAAGGACTGCGGTGTGATCTGAGAGTAACTCTGTGTATTTGTTTATATATGTCTATATATGTATCTATATCTCAGGGAGGTCACCCAAGCGAAGACGTACACTTCATTCATATATATACCACTGTATTCACAGTCACAGTCACCTTCACTATCACTCTCTGACATCACACCAACCGTCAGTCAGCCTCGTTACTCATACCCTCCGACCCTTCACTACGAGATACGCGTCAACCAGAAACCGGAAAACAGGCCCCGGAAATACAAGAAAAGCGATCTGATTCAAATAAGTCACGGGACCAATTTGTAAACAAACCTTTTCTGTAGCGGCTATAGAAGGCGTTAGAATGTGTTTTATGGCATCATTAGTGACTATTCTTGGTGTAGATAGTGGTACTTAGCTTGCAAGTGACCCCCCCAGAAAGACACGATGAACGCTGCTCAATTGGACTCGGAAATTGCCGACATCCGAAGCGATATACTATCTATACAATCAGAATTGAGCAAGTTAGAATCAGAGAAAGCCCTTCTAGCTTCAGAGCTACAACTTCTACAAAGCGATGGTATAGAAAGCGAAGACTCATCGCTAGAAGAAAACCGCAATGAGAAGGCAACTGCAGTTGATAACTATAATAGCGAAATTCCGGATATAATACGACACGAGCATTTTGATTCGTCTATCAGTCGTTTCTTCCAACTGGGAAACGACTCAGAACCGCCGTCTTCCGATAGCAACAGGAAACGACTCAAAGTAGATCGTGTGACAAGTGAGATGCTAGCCAAAGCAGAGCGCTTAGTTGACTTAAAAGAAAACATTCTATATGAAAATATCTTCAGATTAGCTGGTGTAACTGCATTTCCTATAAATAAGTATTTGATGAACCCTGATGATGAGATCTTCGGCATAAGATTTGATATGTTCGCCCATACTAGGCGAGTTTTCTTAGCTCCTCATTATGCTATTCTAAGGAAAGTTGCTTTTGTTGACAAAGAACAGGCTACTGTGAAAAAGTGGACCCTTTATAGACATACTTTACCCGTTTACTTGCCAATTGAAGAATTAACAAAGCAACTAGAGAGCGCTAATGAGGAACAAGCCATCACTGAATTTGCGTTGTCCGTACGAGACCATCTCACCAAGATTCAATACAAGCTGGACAAGGTAGAGCTGCTTCTTTCTATTACTTTGGAGAGTCTAGGGGTTAAAGGTTCCAAGCAGAAGAGAATAATAACGAAAATTGACAAGGATTTGCAATGCGAAAGGGTGAAATTCGCGGTACTTAACAGAAACAGCTTGACGAAGAAACCACACCAGATCGAGCTCTTATGCAATGATAGCACGATAGAGATAGCCAAGATCGACTTAGTGGACGCTAATGGGAAGAAGAAACATGTTGTGCTCTGCGAAAGCATTCTTAAGGACTCGGCCATAGAGGATCTATCGAAGAACTTCCGGAAAGTGTTTGGACACATGATCGATAACCAACTTTTGTAGCTTAATTATACGAAATAATGGAACTAGATATCAGGTATCAATTGATGAATAAATGTAGCAATTGGATCAATTGGATCACTCAATTGCAAGAGCTTCTGTCCACATCAATAGGGTGCAAAATTCGAAAGTACCGCAGTTCACTATGGTACAGCCCCTCCAAACACAGTAGTACTAAGTACACACAGAATATAAAAAGAAATTGAAATATATGTCGAACCTTCTCAATTCCTTACATGCTCTTACTTTAGCACTCTAACTCACACACACACACACACACGGAAACTCTCCCACTAATTAACATGCTTCTACATAGTTAACGACTAACAATAGGGGCACTACCCCACCACAGTAGGGGTAGAATGGTAGGGACACGCTGGGGTATGCGACAATTTCTGCTTCGAAAATGGCCGCAAATGGAGGGTTCCAGAGCGACTGTGGGAGAGGAGAATGGAGTGTCAGAACAGTAGAGGAGAAGTTAATTCTTCTTGTTCAGTCACAATTTAGCTGGGAAATTATGTATTATGCGAGGTGAGTGTTGTCTGCAAAAAGGTAAAACGTCACCAACTGTCCATTCGTAGCTTCGTAGTTTCCTCCATTTTAACACCTCTTATTCCTCCATAGTAACCACTTATTCCTCCACAATAACCACGCACTAGTGAGACTACCGACGCAGCCACCTCCACTAGTAACCACTTATTCAATCCTCCATAATAACACCTCTAGGTATTTGACAGAGAGCTTTTACTTTTTAGTTTCTCTCAGCACAAATCATTGCCATCTTGTCTTTGTTACTCTCTCCATCTCCTCTTTGAAATAGCTTGATAGTAATAAAGATCGATCCTATAAAAAACAACCTCTTATTCCTCCATAGTAACCACTTATCCAATCCTCCATAGTAACTACGCTCACTATTGAGACTTCCACCTCCGCGCTACCACCTCCACTACCACTACCACTACCACCGCTCACTACGTCGTGTCTCCCTCACTCCCTCACTACCTTTCCGCGACCTGCGGACAGCGTGGACGAAACCGTCGCCGCAAGGATCGATCAAATCAATCAACACCACTTGTGAGTTACAACCGTTCCGTTACTTCAGGCAATTGAGTCCAGTTCTGACGTACCATCAATCAATCACCATCCCCACCTTTCCCCAGAACGATTCACCCTGTTGACCGCTTTTCTCGCGCCCATTGCCGCCCTTTTCCTCTAGTACATCGCTACCGCCGAAGAGTGAAATATCGCTTGTCCACTACCAGTAACAAGCTACCAATCGGGCCAGGACAAGAGCCTTTTACACCCGTGTCTTGTCTATATCGCCAACACGGGCTTTTCTGATATCTTTGTACTCGTTCCGACCGCTATACCGCTACAATGAGTGACATTCCTATCGACTTCACCGAGCTCACCCAGCTCACCTCGCTTGGAATATCGCCTTCGTCGCTCGACTCGAAGTCCACCACCCTCGAGTCGGACCACTACGTGTGTGTCCGTGAAAGCGGACCCAGCGGCAACACCGTCGCCATCATCGATCTCAAGAACAACAATGAGATCACCCGTAAGAATATGACTGCCGACAACGCTATCATGCATCCTTCTCAGTTTGTGATCTCGTTGAGAGCCAACGGTACTACTCTCCAGATCTTCAACTTGGGATCAAAAGAACGTTTGAAGGCTTTCACATTGGATGAACCTGTCGTCTTCTGGAAGTGGTTGACCGAGGAGCACCTTGGTCTTGTGACCGGCTCCGCCATCTACTTCTGGCACGTCTTTGACGGTACCAACAACGGCCCCGTTAAGCTTTCAGACCGTCACCACACCTTAAACAACGCCCAGATCATCAATTTCGTCGCTGAACCTGCCCTCAACTGGTTCGCTGTTACTGGAATTGCCCAAGAGGACGGCCGTGTCGCCGGTCACGTCCAATTGTACTCTAGATCTCGTAACGTTTCACAGGCAATTGAAGGTCATGTATCCAAATTTGCTTCTATCCGTCTTACAGGAGCCTCAACACCTACCAAGGTCTTCTGTGTCGGTAACAAGAACGCTCAGGGTCAAGGTAACTTACACATCATCGAGATCGATCACGTTGATGGAAACCCTCCTTTCCAAAAGAAGAGTGTGGATATCTTTTTCCCTCCTGATGCAGCCAATGATTTCCCTATTTCTTTACAGGCTTCTGATCAATATGGTATCATTTATGTGTTAACTAAGTATGGTTTCATCCACTTGTACGACATGGAGACTGGTGCTAACTTATTTGTCAACAGAATCACCGCTGACCCAGTGTTCACGGCTGCTGCTTACAACAATGGTACTGGTATCGTTACTATCAACCGTACTGGTCAAGTATTAAGTGTAGAAGTTGCCAAGGATAAGATCATTCCATACGTTTTGGAGAAGTTGTCAAACATTCCATTGGCTTTGGCTCTTTCATCGCGTGGTGGTTTCCCAGGTGCCGAAAACTTGTTCCAACAACAGTTCCAGAACTTATTAAGTCAAGGCGACTATGCTAATGCTGCCAAGGTTGCCGCTTCGTCTGAACAATTGAGAACCCAAGACACTATTAACAAGCTTAAGCACATTACACCACAGCCAGGTCAAATTTCCCCTCTTCTTCAATACTTTTCTACACTTTTGGATAGAGGAACTCTTAACAAGTATGAGTCCATCGAACTCGCCAAGCCTGTTCTCCAACAGGACAGAAAGCCTTTGTTTGAAAAGTGGTTGAAGGAAGATAAATTGACCTCTTCAGAAGAGCTTGGTGACATCGTGAAATCTTACAATGATACTGCTTTAGCCCTCGCTGTTTACATCAGAGCCAATGTCAACATTAAGGTTGTTTCTTCATTGGCCGAATTGGGTCAATTCGACAAGATTATTCCATACTGTGAAAAGGTCGGCTACGCTCCAGACTACACCAACTTGATCCAGAACTTGGTTAGAGTATCTCCTGACAAGGCCTCTGAATTTGCCACTTCATTGTTGTCTCGTCCTGAAATTCCTATCAATGCAGAGAACATTGCCGACTTGTTCTTCTCCCAGAATTACATTCAGCAGGGTACAGCTTTCCTCTTGGATTACTTAAAGAATGATGCTCCTTCTGAAGGTCATTTACAAACCAAGGTATTGGAAATTAATTTGTTGCATGCTCCACAAGTTGCTGATGCTATCTTGGGTAACCAGATGTTCTCCCACTACGACAAACCAACCATTGGTAAACTCTGTGAAAAGTCTGGTCTTTTCCAAAGAGCTTTGGAACATTACGATGATCTCAAGGATATTAAGAGAGTTATTGTTCACACCAACGTTCTTCCAAACGACTGGTTGGTATCATACTTCGGTCAATTGAACGTCCAACAATCGGTTGCCTGTTTGAAGGAGTTGTTGGGAAACAACATTCAACAAAATTTGCAAGTTGTTATCCAAGTAGCTACTAAATACTCTGACTTGATTGGTCCATTGACTTTAATTAAGATCTTTGAAGACTACAAGTGTGTTGAGGGTGAATACTACTACTTGTCATCAATTGTCAACTTAACTCCTGAAGCTGATGTCGTTTTCAAGTACATTGAGGCTGCTGCCAAGATGAACCAGACCAAGGAAATCGAGAGAGTTGTTAGAGATAACAACGTTTATAACGGTGAGAAGGTGAAGAACTTCCTTAAGGAATTCAAATTAGATGACCAGTTACCATTGATCATTGTATGTGACCGTTTCAATTTTGTTCACGACTTGATTTTGTACTTGTACAAGAACCAATACTTCAAGTTTATTGAGGTTTACGTCCAATCTGTGAACCCATCCAACACTCCTCAAGTTGTTGCAGGTTTGTTAGACGTTGACTGCGACGAGAACATCATCAAGAACTTGCTTCTCTCTGTTCTTGGAAGAGTACCTATCAAGGAACTTGTAGCCGAAGTTGAGAAGAGAAACAGACTTAAGATCCTTCTACCATTCCTTGAGAAGACTCTCGAGGGTGGCTCTAACGACCAAGAAGTCTACAACACGTTGGCCAAGATTTACATTGATTCCAACAACTCTCCAGAAAAGTTCCTCCAAGAGAACAGCAACTACGACACTCTCGCTGTCGGTAAGTACTGTGAAAAGAGAGATCCATACTTAGCCTACATCGCATACTCGAAGGGTGGCAATGATGATGAATTAATCAACATTACCAATGAGAACAAGATGTACAAGTACCAGGCTCGTTACTTGCTTGCTAAATCTGATTTCGGACTTTGGAGCAAGGTATTGCAGGAGGATAACGTTCACAGAAGACAATTGGTCGACCAAGTTATTTCCACTGGTATCCCAGAGCTTACTGACCCCGAGCCTATCTCCATTACTGTGAAGGCTTTCATGGAGAATGAATTGCAACAAGAATTGATTGAATTACTTGAGAAGATTATTCTTGAACCTTCTCCATTCAACGACAACACCTCTTTACAAGGTTTGTTGATTTTGACTGCCATTAAGGCCGACCCTTCAAAGGTTTCAAACTATATTGAGAAATTGGATAAGTTTGATCCAGAAGAGATCGCCCCGTTGTGTATTGACAACCAATTGTATGAAGAAGCATTTGAAGTATATGACAAGTTCGAACTTAGAAACGATGCCATGAAGGTATTGGTTGAAGATATCATGTCTTTGGACAGAGGTGAGCAATATGCTGAGAAATACGATACTTCTGACTTATGGTATCAATTGGGTACTGCTCAATTGAATGGTTTGAGAGTTCCTGAGGCCATCGACTCTTATGTCAAGTCCAAGAACCCACAAAACTACGAGCAAGTTATTGAGATTGCTGAGCATGCTGGTAAAGAAGAAGAATTGATTGCCTTCTTGGATATGGCTAGAGAAACTTTGAGAGAACCAGTTATCGACGGTGCTTTGATTCACTCCTACGCATCCTTGGACAAGTTGAGCGACATCGAGCGCTTTGTAGGTGGAACCAATGTTGCTGATTTAGAATCCATTGGTGACAAATTATTTGAAGCTAAGAACTACAAGGCCGCTAAGATTTTGTACTCTAACGTTTCCAAATACTCTAAGCTCGCTACTACTTTGGTTTACTTGGAGGACTACCAAGGTGCTGTTGACTGTGCCAGAAAGGCTTCCAACACCAATGTTTGGAAAGAGGTCAACAGTGCCTGTATTCAAAACAAGGAGTTCCGTTTAGCTCAAATCTGTGGTTTGAACCTTATTATTGATGCTGAAGAACTTCCTGAATTGGTTAAGACCTATGAGTTCAACGGTTACTTCAACGAGTTGATTGCTCTATTTGAAAGTGGTCTCGGCTTGGAGAGAGCTCACATGGGAATGTTCACAGAGTTGGCTATCTTGTACTCGAAGTACAGCCCAGAAAAGGTTATGGAGCACTTGAAGTTATTCTGGTCCCGTATTAACATTCCTAAGGTTTTGACTGCTTGTGAAGAGGCACACTTATACCCAGAGTTGATTTTCTTGTACTGCCACTACGAAGAATGGGATAATGCCGCTTTGACCATGATCGAGAGATCTGAAGTTGCTTTTGATCACGCTTCCTTCAAGGAGATCGTGGTAAAAGCTCCAAATTTGGAGATCTACTACAAGGCCATTCAATTCTACTTGAATGAAAAGCCATCCTTGTTAGTTGACTTATTATCCGTATTGACTCCAAAATTGGATTTGCCAAGAGTCGTCAGAATTTTCGTCAAATCTGATAACTTGCCATTGATCAAGCCATTCTTGATCTCTGTCTTGGAGAAGAACAACTCTGTTGTAAACTCAGCCTACCATGACTTGTTGATTGAGGAGGAGGACTACAAGTCCTTGAGATCCTCTATTGAAAATGAATCGAACAACAGATTCAACAAATTGGATTTGGCTGAAAGATTGGAGAACCACGATCTTATCTTCTTCAGACAGATCTCTGCAACCTTGTACACCAAGGAGAAGAAGTTTAACAAGGCCATTTCGATCTTGAAGAACGATAAGTTATGGCCTGACTTGATTAAGACCGTGGCTATTTCTAAGTCTCAAAAGATTGCACATGAAACCTTGGACTACTTCGTCGAAACAGGAAACCATGAATGTTTCGTCGCTTTGTTATACACTTCATACGAGTACATTGCACATGATTACGTTCTTGAATTATCATGGTTGCACAACTTAGGTAACTTCATCAAGCCATATGAGATCTCAGTTGCTTATGAAAACCAGAAGAGATTGAACGAAGTTTTCGACGACTTCAAGAAGAGAAAGGAAGCTGAGAAGAATGGCGAGGATCAACCAGTTATTGGTCAACCATTGATGATCACGAACGGCCCTCTCGGTCAAAACATAACTGGATTGGGTTACCAACCAACCGGCACTGGTTTCGGTAACGGTTTCTAAACTCACTTTTAGATTGACGAATTAAGAACTAATGCATTTTTGTGCTCCACTACCACCACCACTGCCTCCCCCATTGATTGATTGATTGAAAAGTAAAGATAATGTCCTGTTTGATAATTATAGACTTTCTAAAAGTGTTCTATACTACATTTATTTCTATGTCTTTATGTTGTTGCTTGTATATCTGTGTTTAGATAACTTTAAAATATTGTTTATTGTTCTATTCGTGCCCTTAAGCTGTAAGAGAATACTCTATGCTAGCTAAACTAATTAAACCCATTGCCTGAATCCTTTATTACTCTATATTTTCCTTCCTACTAGATAGGCGGCTTTACCTTGGAGATCACATCTTCTATAATAACATTACTATAGCCCGTGGGACTGTTATCATCTTTCACAGAGCGAGACTTCTGTATGTATCTTGCCGCATATGCGTAGTCACTGCCGTACCACAGGCCACTCAACATGTCAATTTCAATACGTTTTTGGTATTCTATAGCTTCTTCATCTTCCTCCACTTTACATCTGTCCTCTCTTGTACTAGGGTCAGGAGCAAACAAGGGATTGCACTCCCAATCGACCAACCAGTAGCCGATTTTACGCATTGCTACCTTAACGTAATCGGGAGTGACAAATTTCTCTTCTGTATTATAATTCTGGACAATAACGAGTGCTACGCAAAGATCTCTAAACTCGTCCACAGATCTAGTCAGTAGCCATGTTTCCCTGGGTGCTAAGGAGGTCAATCTGTGGTTTCTTGTGTGAACTATCAACGAGTAAATATACCTCTTAATATCCGGAGCTATATACACCTTCTTTGATTCTTTACGTAGAAATAACACATTATATGCGTAAATTTCTTGTGTAAATGGCAATGGTTTGATCTTCGCCACTTCCTCTTCAGTTTGTTGTTCTGACTTGTACTGATAGTTTATGCTGAACCAGAATTTCTGTTTGAGTGAAGGGTATAACTTGATGTGATATAGATTATTCTCTAGCACAGGAATAATAATGAAAAGATCTGGTTTGTGTATCATATAGTCGTTGAGTTTAATGTCGTTGGGATGCGTTCTAGATGCATTGGTATCATATTGGTCTATTTTGTTCATATATTTGTAAAGGCACTTTTGATGCTTGTGTTCAATATGCTGTAAGTTCTTCCAAAGTATTATCTTCTTGAAGGTGTACTTTGAATTTTCGAAATTCGTCATTCGTAGTATCAAATCATTTTCTATATCTGAGTCTGTATCGTGATCGTCTTTGAAGCAATCCAAGACATCAATAACGGCGATATCTATGTCTTCAAAGCGATGCTGCTGATAGAGAACCAAGCTCACGAACTGTTTAATGAGCAGCGAAGGATCATTGGACCAGATAGTGAACCTCTTATTGCTAATCAACGAGAGCAAAAGTGCTCTGTCGATGTTTTCCATATCGTTTCTGGATTTGGATAGGAATAAATCTTTCTTTTATCTTAGTATAAGTGCACAATAGAAGAGACAGAGTATTAGGGTCTAGCGGTTATAGCTTATGATTTAATGGAGAAGTAGAGGCATGGATGTTTGGTAAAAGGTTTGATGCACGGATGGTTTATCTGTATACAGGTGATCCCGAATCAAGCACATGTAGTCAGCTGACAAAATCAGGTGATAAATTATCTCGTGATTGAAATGCCAGTGCTACATTTATACCTTCAGCGTCAGTTTCAACATGAACCCCAAGGGCTCGCAATAGATTAAGCAGCTACACGTCTCATGGCGTGTTTCGACGTGCAACGACCCTGGTTACGGTATGTGTCTGCGCTATCAAAGCAAACTCTTCCGGAACGACTCCTTTGAGTCGTGGAAAATCTGCCAGGTGAGGACAGGAGGCGTTTTGCCTGCACAGTGCAACCAGGAAGAGGATTTCACGAAAAGCTCGGAGTCGTGGTGACGGTGGGCTATGGAGGCAGGAGCTACAGGATTTAGTTTCAATAATAGCAGGCCCTCTTCGATCTGCCTTGCTGGTCATACAAAAAACCACATCGGATTGCCCCTCCCAGGTCATTCTCCAACCGTCCCCGTCAGTTACACTTTGTTGAACTGCTCCAACTCCCATCGCAACACCGTACCTACTGCCAAAATTAGCAACCCGCTCCTGGGTCTACGCACATCAACATGCCAAGACTTTGGACCGTCGCGTCCTCTACGCAACGCCCGTATTTTTCTCGATTGCACACACTCATACAATGCGAGTCGCACTATACAGTATTTTCCAGACAATATTCGCACCCCCATTAACAAGATTTCGCTCAAGTAGCCTAAATTAAGGCGCGATAATTTTGTCTAGTCTACGTTTCTAAATACTAAAG